>CM042749.1:35239349-35281849 GCA_022496165.2 Catalaphyllia jardinei
TTTTCAACTCTCCCGTAGACAAACACTTCCTTAAAGATCACCTGCTCGGAAAAATCTTCAACCGCAATACCATGAAGATCAGCTACAGTTGCATGAATAACACAAAGCAAATTATCAACAACCACGACAAGCATATTCTGAAGTCATCCAAACATGCTGATAAATCTGCAGATAAGCTAATGTCAACAAATCAGGCAACTGCCGACAGAACAACGCATGCCCACTTAACGGAAACTGCCTCCAACCATCAGTTACCTACCAAGCAACCGTCAAACGTCACGACAAACAATTCAGAAACATACATCGGTCTTACAGAAAACGACTTCTTAGATCTCTTGGCATTTTTATACAATTTCACGGTCCCCTTGAAAACCATACCCGATTTAAGACCAGAATGGTCAAAATCTTTACCTGTGTCCAAACCGAAATGGCTCAAAAACCATACTCTTTGGGGCGGTACATGCCCATCTAGTTTATGCGGGTGAGTACCCCCCTTGGGAAGTCATGTAATGCATAGTTCAATTCTACCTGTTATCATGCCCCCACCCCCCGCCCCAGAATGCTAACTGTTCACGGTTATATAATGAAAATACGAACAATGCCTTTAAAAAGAAAACTGACGAAAAAACTGTAACCGCACTGGACAGAACATTAATGCCAAATTAATGAAACCACGAATTTTCGATCAAATTACTTTCTTAAATTGCTTCTGAGTCAAATGAAAATGTCTGGCCCTTTACAGTTTAAATCAACTGTCATTTTTTTTTTCAACCAGATCAGAGGACCGATATTTGGTATTCTTCACCCGGTTCGGCACCATTATGAACCAAGAAGTGGAGTAGTTCAGAGGAACAACAAGGGGTTATTTTTAAATTGCCCGGCCCCCTACCCCTGGGAACTAGATTGCTTCAAGCAATTCCCCACCCCCGGGACCCAAGGACTGGATTTTTCCCGGGAGTTGCCTGAAAAAAAGGGGGGGGGGGGGGGGAGGTTACAGGTAGAATTGAACCATGTATAACCAAATAAACCGTCACATTTCTGCTCCAGAGCAAAGGAAAACCCAACTTAGCCTCTTCTATTTGGTGCTCTAAAAGTACAATCTAAAATCAAGGAAATCTTCAGGATGTTGCAATTTATATTGTTAAATAAGTGTGGTGCAAATGTTCATCTGTGCTTCAGTGATAATAATGAATGACGGATTAAAGATAGCAAAAGAAATTAAATTGTACCTAACCCCCCAATTTTTTTTCCCCTAAATCGAATCTACTTGTTATTTAAAGCATTTGGGCGCAAAAGTTTTGAATTCGCTTGAATCCTCGACTTTCTATGCCCTCTCAAAGTCGCACTTGAAGTGTTGCACGACCGAGTTTTAGGGAGTCTGTGGGATAGGAAGATATAGGTTGTCGTTAGTATCTCTACAAATTGCTGGTTAGCTTTCAGCAGAAAATTTCGAAAATAGCGTTTGAAAGTCCGCGGAACAAATTCCACTAAGAGTTTTTCAATGGTTCTCACGGAGTTAGTTCGCTTGTTCGATAATTCGACAAAAATCAACCATCGTTTACGTTTTTATAGTGCTATTGACCGATCAACGCCATTAAATTGTATAGTATATCTTTCTTTAAATCTGGGATATTGCTTCAACAGCCGATAGCACCTCTGGCAGGCGTTTCTGCGCACTTTTCTTATATGTTTTGCATCATCCTAAGGGAAATGAGAGGACGGGAGATATTCAGGGGGGGGGGGGGAATGAAAGGCCTTCCCATAATCCCTTGTTTCGAACTATATTATCAAAGTGGATTGCTCACGTAACCTTTCATTTCGGTCGCGAAGCCATGGATGCAGTCAGAATTTCAGAGTGCTCGGTGCGCCCATTCGACGAATCCAGTGTGATGTATCTTCACTGTATCGACCTCTCAACTGAGAAATTGACTCCAGTGACCAGTTTGGCTTGTATGGAAATCTGTTGTGTGCTCGGGCATTTCAGTTTTCCAAGCCATTTGGGAGGGTCCAAAATAGGGTTTTGCAATCCCGCATCCCGCCACCCTTTTCGGCCTTATCCCGCCATCCCGCCATATTTAGAGCCTCCACCCCGATCCCGCCATAAAACCCCGTAAGTATTCACCGTTATAGTAAATAAGAAAGTCAATTTTATACGCATTTAAACTAACTGTGACTGACTACCTCAATGGCAATTCAAATTGAAATCATTGATTTAATTTTAATACGCATTCAAGAAAATTACTTGCGTGAGCTTCGATTCATCTAGGGCCACACAGTTTTCTCGACTTTCGGTAAAACCGCATGGAATTTTCCCTTCCGGACGTAATTATTTCCACTTGCGCCCTTTTCATAACAAATTGCCACGCAACTTATGATATCGCCTTCATCCTCATTCTTTTGTGACTCGTTCTTTTCCCATGAGCCCGAGGCTACTGGCGGTGTCGCCATCATGCTCAATTTAAAGTAAACTAGTCAAACCGTAGAGATTATTCGAAATAAAACATATGTTGATGATACAGCGTGCTCTTTATGCTATCTCCTATCTGTTGTTTTTTCACGACACGCGTTTCATATTGCCGACCTTTGAGCGATGGTCTAGAGATTAGAACAAGCAGATAGTAATTATTTGATGCATGCTGTCTTGTTTTCATTAAGACAAACCAAGAAGATTCTGTTCGCGCAGTACAATAAATACGCTACTTTCATTTTTAAACAACTAAAAGATTAAAAGAGATAACCTTTAAAAAAGTGAAAAAATGCAAGCTGTTTTAAGAGACTACAGACTTATTTCAGATCATTCGCTTTGTAAAACAAGGTATCAGTCGGATCAGCTGATCATCTGAGCGCCTTGTTTACCTAGATCACCGGAAATGTACGAACAGGAACACCGATGTACATGCAAATTGGGTCCCAGCACCAACCAATCGCAGTCCGCGTAATGACAGATGCATCATTAAGTGTTTATTTTAGTGAAAACAGATCGTCACCGAGCACCCTGTACCAAAACAAAACGTCCTTTATCAGCAAAGACAACAAAGATCTTGCTGAATGAGGTTTTATGGCCGTTTTTGAAGATCTTTCTTCACGTGTTTCATCCCGCATCCCGCTATTAATTTTTTAAAGATCCCGTATCCCGCCTGCGAAAATACAAGCATCCCGGTCCCGCCAGGAAAGTTTCATCCCGTATCCCGCCCCTAAAATTTTTCGTATCCCGCATCCCGCCTTGATTTTAAGCCTCATCCCGCATCCCGCCAAACCTATTTTGGACCCTCATTTGGCCGTAACACGTCTCCGTTGTTTCCTTTGGAGCAAAGAATCAAAAGCGAAACTGTCGGATTGCCAGAGCCCTGTACTTCTGAACGTCAAATCATCTTGTTATTTTACGGTTATTATGTTTTTGTGTTGATATATGTCCTGATATTTTGTGCAATTTGCCAGCTTGATCAGTTGACGTGAGATCATAACAAATTAAACGCATACTGACCTATGCAATTTTGAATTCATGAGTAATGCTCGCTCGTAATTTTTCAAACAAACAGGAAAGCGACGGGAGAAATATCTCTTTCATTGTCGAATTTGAGTTATTGACTGCATCAAGTGGAATCTCGAAGTTACCTAAACCGAGAACGGTCGAAGAACTTGAGAGTGTCACAGATGATGATACCCTCGCGGACTGCTGCCCTAGGCTCGATTGGACAAAGTGCAATTGCAATTGCTCAAGCTTTCCAGCACCGGGAAATGTGTTCTTAGATTCACAAACGCCGATTAAAATTGATAACGAAATCCGTTGAGTATGACGAAGATGACGTTGCAATCTTTTATGAACATGAATTCGGTTGCAGCAACGAAGACAGTCAAGAGGAAAGTGACGACACCTTATATTCAGAATATGTCGCCCTGCGACTTCTTTCCACGAAGACTGCCAAGCAACTTTAAAGAAATGCCGTGAATTGCTTAGTGCTAAAAGGACAATAGAATTAAGAGTTCGACCCGAACTAGAGAACATAAGAGACAATGGCAATGCTCTCATTATACAAGCCAAGGTTGATGAACAGTGGGACCCCACTGGCTATAGCGATGTTTCTCGTTGAGTCACCTATTGTCATTAATGAGACAACCAGAGGTTTATTGGCTGTTGAAACAATGCATGCTATTGTTCAGTGGCTGGCAAATTTGAATATCAAAAGAAAGGTTTGTAAACAAGAAACATCGCTATATCCCAAAGGAGAAGGTTCCCAAATTTACAGCTGCATTAAGACAAAACGAGCTAAAAGAGATCAGGTTTAAAAACATTAGATGCCAGTATGTCATGCGTGACGATCCAACTTAGACTTTTATGGCATCTGTCCTTGTTGTGAAAAGTGGCTTCCAAATGATGGGAAGTATAGGTACAATGATAGTATTTAAGGAGCCGTTACAATGATTTTCATGGTACTGAGACACCAACTGAATGTTAAACACATAGTATAAAGCGCCATATGAAATAACAACCACTAATAGCTTGGCAATTGTTTCGCATTCTCATGAAAATCACTCTAAGGGCTGTTTACATGAGTTAATAAGCCCACCTCAGCTAAAATAGCTCTACTGAGGGCTACAAAGGTCTTTTTTCCAGTATTGTACAAAATAAGTAAAGTAAATATTGTTGTTATTGTTCGCATAAGGGTGCACCAACAATAGTAGGGTGTTGTAAGTACAGTCAAGTTTCTATCATTATTTCTGCAGATGTAAATAGTCGGTTTTTTCTTTAGTTAATAGATCAGGCAGTCAGTCAGCCAATCATTCATTTTAGTTAGATCACAGTAGACGTACTCAGTCATGCGGTGAGATAGTTAGATTTTCCAGGTGCAAAGCTTCTCTGTAGAAATGCTGGCACTAAAACATTTTTATTGTTCTTGTTTATAAAGATGAATTATGGATATGTACATGTAATAAAATCAAATCAAATATTTACCAAAAATGTGGTGAGTTATGTTTTTAGCAAGAAGCGCTGAACTTGGGGGGGGGGGGGGGAAATTCTCCCTGGCCTATATGGGGAGGCTCTGCCCGAAAGGCATACCTTTTTCAGGCTTCAGGTATATAAGGGTAGGGATTTCAAAAGTTGAGGTATATAAAAGGGTAGGAAAATTGGTCATTTAGGTATTTAAAAGGGCCTTTAATATTATAATATTGCAACTAGACCCCCCTTACAGCTGTATCAGTTATTTATTAAGCACTACATGAAAATGACAAAAAGACTTCCTTAAGCCCTTTTCTGCCAAAATAGTATATAAAAGGGTAAGGGGTTGGACCTCGGGTGGAGCCTCCCCGTATTATTTTTTGTTAAGTGGCCCCCCTCCCCCCTCCTCGGGCACTGAACCCTTTGGGTGATTCAACCTCTAGAAGTCCAAGACTCATAGACTCCTTAGATGACAAAACTGACCTACTCAACGAAAATATGGAAAGCTAACTTTATACATGGATGATGGTTTAGGTCAAGCCCAGGCAGAAAGAATAGATGCTTGTTGCTGACTGAACTGAAGGAGTTGTGGGATGGAAGTGGATGCACTAGCTACCGGTATTAGAGAAGCTTTCTTGCACACAATAACATGATACTTTGGTGCTTTCAAAAAATGTACTCATTTTGTAACATGAGTTCTGATAAATAGTGATCTCAGTTTTCTGATTGGTATCCTGCTTATACATGCACAGTTCTATTTTGTAGCTCCCCAGAAATACTTCAGTGTATTGGGTGAATTCTCTACTTGCCCAAATCCCATAATACACCTCTTTTACCCCCACCCCTCCCCCCCCCCAAAAAAAAATCGCATATGCATTGTTTTAGATTTCTCTTGGGGCATCTTCATGTCCCAGGAGAAATTGCAAACAATGATTATGCAAAATTTTGGGGGGTAAAAGAGGTGTATTGTGCGATTTGTGCAAGTACAGATTACCATTTCGGTTAAATAGACTACATAATCAGTTATCATTCTCTTTTCTTTCTTTGATATGTTTGCCCCATACAAGATAAAATATACTTTCAACAAAAAGCAAATGGGGGATGTTGGCATCTTATGCTACTGCCTCTGTGGAACAGGTGGTAATCCAACATCGAAACGATGAAATCTCTGCCATGTAGACGTTCTATTCCTAGCTGGGAGAAATGAGTGCCCAGCAGCAAATATTGATGAATCCTCCCTTGTATTGTGGACCAACTGATGTAAACGGTATGGATTCTTTGAGAGGCTTTCATCCTGATCATGGACCAACTGATGCAAACGGTATGGATTCTTTGAGGGGCTTTCATCCTGATCATGATCAGCAGGGTCAACAGGGGCATTATCAAAAGAAGGCAAAGTGTCCACTGAAAACCTCTCATTGCTCGTGTAGTAATAAAATGGTAGACCTGGGTCCATGAGTTTTGCGAATTCTCTGCAAAAATATTAAATGTCCTTTTTGTCAATTAAGTAAGCAACACTATCAATATTAAGATTTTTCAGAAGCCTTGACAGTCTTTTAACCTATAAAACTAATGTATAACCCCTTACATGGGTCAGGCATATATGCAAATATGCAACATGCATTTTCTACCTAGACTACACAAATATTATATTATTCACGACTTCAAAAAGTATCAATAGTCATCTTTAATCGTGAATTGTTCACAGAGGCAGAACCCTTTCTTGCATCCTATTATTAGTTTACCTGCTATAAAGGTGTTAGAATCTGTGCTAATGTGGCTTAACCATTTCTATGAGATGATTTGTTTTGTTTCGCTTGACGGTGAGCAACAGATAATTTGAGGAATCTGGTGAACAGGAAGGGAGTGGTTTTTCTGTCAAGCAACATAAATACCTGACAATCTTTGGCCACTTTTGCTTGAATTCTTTTAGTGTAAAACATGGACCCAACCAGCTGTGGCACATACTATAAAGGCACTCTAGGTCATCAGTTTCAGATGCATGTTCTCTGCATGGCTAATTTCATTATTCTGTCTGCGATGAAACTCTTGGCTCTCAATATTGGTGGTCACCTCAATCACAGTCTCCCTTGAAAAACCCCGCAAAACCGTCAAATTATGAGTCTGCAAATTATTATTCCAACCAATCTAAGCCTTTGAAAAATGAAGATGAAAACTTCACTTCATGTGAGGAAAAGAACTTCCCAAATGAAACTACGTTCTATTTGTCCTGTTATTAATCTAATCAGGAAGGATGTCGTAAATTATTAGAATCTCAAATGTTCTGAAAACATAATTCCCAGTGCTGCTGAAATTTTGTAAGGTTACAATGCAGAACTCACCAGCTTTCACACTTTTAACCAGTACCTTATTGCCCAATATTATATCTAACTAGCCAAAAACAAGCTCAAGACACCAAAACTAGAGGTTTTCATTGTTCTCCTTTAAAAAAAAACTCAATGTGAAAGAGAAATTGCAATGAAAATCTGGAAATCAATCCAAGTACAGAAACACGTGGACCTCCCTGTGCAATTTTAATACATGTTGTGACAAAAGTTTAATCATTTAAAAAAGGGTTATTGCTGTATCATGATAACATGAAACCACAAATCAAAGAGAGACAACCCATGACTCACCTCCTTCAATGGCTGCCCTGCAGCTGAAGCGGGTCGATGGCATTCAATGCTTTCTTTCTGGTTTATGAGGTGTTAAACCACTCTCTATATGTGCTCTCTTGGAGCTTTCCATGATCTGCAACGTAAAAAGCAAAGGGAATATAAAGGAATTGTAGAAGACGTACCCCAACACGAATAGTTTGCAGTTCGACAGCTGAGTTGGACAGTTCCACACTGATCATAAGCTTGGTCATAGACAAAACGTCAACTGTTTTAGAAGAAACCTGGCCCGAAAAATCTCGGAAAACCTTAATTTTGATAAAAGAGACAATCCAAATACTAGTAGAGACGAATACAAAAAGCTGAAATGATGAGATGAGAACTGTCCGCGAACACATGGTGCTGTTGTTTTGAAACAAGGCTTCAAAATGAACCTTACGCGCCATATTTTTTAGCTATTTTATCCTTGTAATTTTTGCCATTAAACCTGAGTACTTTAGAATACATTCACATTATGTTCAATAAAGGTTAAACAAGGGATTTCATGCTTCAACGGGTAAATGTATTCAAGAATATCAGAATAGTAAGCATTTAAACCTACCTTACTGAAAGGTCTGAGAGAAAACAATGGCGATGTCACAGCATACTGCTCACAAACAAAGCTTTCAAAACACAACAAAACATAACAGTTACTTAAAGATTATTGTGTAGATGTAAAGAAAAGCAATGAAAGATAAATGCAAAATAAAAAAGCTTACCGATATCTTTAAAGAAATGAGAAAACGATCCATCCGAAACACCGGTATTTAACGCGCGGAAACTGCCATTTTCGTGACGTGGCTATGTGAAAAGATCAATTTTTCAATCTAAGAATCATTTTCTTTTTTTTTTTTTTTTTTTTTTTTTTTTCCATTCTTTATTGTTATTCATTACAGTTCTATTAATACCAACACATATACTCCCTTACTTACAATACTTCCAATACCTAAATCTCTAAATATTGCAACACTGGTCAGGATGCAGGGGAATTCACAGGGTTTTAGCTACAACTATATCAGAGGATGTCTTTTCGTTAATCGATTTTCACTTTAGATATTTTGTTTTAATTGATATTTTCCAAATTGTACTTGAGAGATAACTTATTGATAAATTCGTGCATGTAGATGCCCTTACTATTGATTTTGTTTGAGTAGATGTAGTGGCGCATAGCTAGGGTAGTGTAGTTAAATTTATAGATGAGCTTTGTTTCTTTGGAGCTCGGAATAATACCGAACAAGAGTTCCTTCGTCGTCGGAGAGATCTGACAACAATTAGCTTCATTGAACCATTGGATAACTTTTTTTGTAAAGGAGTCAGTAAACGGACAGTCAATAAAAGTGTGCTCAATAGAGTCCTTATTCCCACAATACAGGCATTCATCATCAGCTTTGATACCGAATTTGAAAAGTTCTTTCCCAGTTAATACGATTCTGTGAATTAGTTTAAATTGAAACTCTCTTAGCCTAGTTTCCTTACAGACGTTTTTCAGTGACTTGAAAATACTGGTCCACGAGTCCTTATTTATAGAGAGATTTTCACTCCAACGTGTGGGGCCCGTTTGATCATGGGTGTGAGTCTTGGAAACAAGCAATTTATAGAAATCTCTTGACCTTGCCGTGCAAAGATTAATTTGTACTGAATCATTCAGAAGAAATATATTGTCCTGACTGGTAAAGAACGATTTATCAAGGGTATCAGGGTGTTTGGCTATGGACAGGAGGTGCTTAGGAATGGCGCTGAGCACTTGATAGTATTGTAGAAAGCTGGTTCTGCATGAGTATTTAAGTGAGAATGCTTGAAAAGTTAACAGATTGCAGGTTTCATCTAATAAGTCCTTAATAGAGATAATACCCTTCATGAACCAGTCCCTCCAAAAAAAATTGTTTCCCCCCAATAAGTATTTCTTTGTTGTTGAATAATATTAAATTTTGTTTTTGGTCATAATCATATAGGTTTTTTAAATCATTGAAATTATCAAGGATATTCTTATAAAAGACTGGTAAATCTTTGAAGTGTTTTGTATCGTAGTTGCACTTTAAGAGAAAGTTTAGGCCACCCACTTTCTTAAAGAAATGGTTCGGAATGGTGCACCAGTTACTGTTAACAGATTTTATCAATCTAGGGATCCATGCAAGTTTTAAAGCTTTGAACATAATACTTGTATCAGTCATACGGATTCCTCCTCTATCTGGGTCTTGATAAAGGCCAGATCGTTTTATTTTATCCTTTTTGTTTCTCCAAAGAAATCTAAACAATTTTGTTTTTACTAAATCCGCCGTTCCTTGAGGAGCTATAAGGTTGGAAGCCGAATAAACTAATTGTGATAGACCCAAGATTTTTAGTATCATAACTCTTCCGAATATTGTTAAGTCTCTTGAACTCCACATATCCAGTTTAGTTTGGAGTTTTCGAATCTTCTGGCTAAAATTGAGGTCGTTGTTCCCTTTTTCATCATAAGAAAAATGGATCCCAAGAATTTTCACAGGACAACGAAACCATGAAATATTTAGAGGTTTGTTTTTATTATTCATCCATTTTCCTAACCAAATCGCCTTTGTTTTCTTCACATTTAAGTAGAGACCAGCTAGTTTCCCAAAGTTTTCCACTATTTTCAGTGTTTTTTCTAATGATCCTAAGTCAGCGTTAAATAGGGTGGTGTCATCTGCAAACTGAGAGAGCTTGATTTCATTTCCAAATATCTCGATGCCTTTCACGGTTGAGTCCTGACGAATTTTATTAGCAAGCAGTTCGACTGAAAGAATAAAGAGGTAAGGAGAGAGAGGGCATCCCTGACGCACTCCTTTAGACGGTTTAAACCAGTTCGTTCTATTGCCGTTATTGACTACAGTACTCTCTATGTTTGAATAAAAAGTGCTGACCCAGCGTTTCATGTCAGATCCAAAATTAAAGTAGTCGAGCGTTTTCATTATAAAGGGCCATTCGAGAGAGTCAAAGGCCTTCCGAAAGTCTAGTGATGTTAATATGCCTGAAAGATTCTGTGTTTTTGTTATTTCCATTACGTCGTTTATGAGACGGATATTTTCTCCTATATAGCGTCCTTTAACAAAGCCTGTTTGATCTGGGTGAATTAGGGTTCCAAGTATTGGTTCGAGACGTTTTGCAATTGCCTTGGCGGCAATCTTAAAGTCGACATTAAGTAGCGTAATCGGTCTCCAATTAGAGAGATCTAAGAGCGAACCTTCCTCTTTTGGGGTAAGTGTGATTATTCCCCTTCGTTGAGAGATGCTAAGTTCACCTTTCGCATGTGCTTCGTTAAAACTTGCTAATAAATCATTTCCCAGTAGATCAAAGAAATATTTATAAAATTCTATTGTGAAGCCGTCTTCTCCGGGGGCTTTATCATTCTCGAAGGTTTCTAGAGCTTTTCTGCACTCGTCGTATGTTAGTGGACCTTCGAGATTATCTCGCTCTTCGTTCCTTAGGGTTGGGATTTCTAGATTACGGACAAACAAATCGCACGCTTCATCTGAAAAGTTTCCTTCGGATGTATATAGATTTTTATAAAAAGTTTCAATTTGATCTAAAATCACATTTTCATTATTTGTAGTTGATTCATCCTGCAATCTGAGCTCACTGATGGTCTTTTTATTGTAGTTTCGTTTTTCTAGGTTGAAGAAATACTTTGTTGGCCTCTCTCCGTTTTCTACCCAACGACATTTAGCTCTAAACATAGCCTGTTTACCCTTTTCCTCATAGATCAATTTGAGCTCAGATTTAAGATTTTCATATTCTTGTAACGTTTCATCGATATCGGGGGAGGAAAAGTTGTTACAGATGGTGTTATCTAGCAGGTCAAGTTTAAACAAAATGTCATGTTCACGGTCTCTAATCCGTTTGCATTTACTTTTGGAATATGAGATCGTCGCCGATCTTATTTCCATTTTGATCATCTCCCAAAAGAGTCTCTTATCGGTTAGATGGCAATAGTAGTTAAGTGCTTGCGAGTACGTGTCACGAGCCCTGATAACATACTGCTCATCGTTTAGGAGGGTGTTGTTGAATTTCCAAAATCCCGGGCCTCTGGGGCATTGGTTTGGTAATGATAATGAAGTGAATATCGCGTCATGGTCAGGAGCGATTGCTGGACAAATCCCCGTGCTTTTAACACTTAGTGTGAGGTTTTTTGCAACTAGAAAGAAGTCGATCCTAGATTTTACCTTTAGAGATTTTGACTCGTATGTAAACTTACGTAATTTGGGGTGCCGAACTCTTTGAATATCTACTAAATCAAACATTTCCATGGTCGTGTAGACGAGATTACTGTAAACTGTCGGCCTCCAAGGTGCACCCCCTATTTTGTCTTTTTTTGACAATGTGCAGTTCCAGTCACCACCAACAATTAATGAAGTAAGTTCTGTTTTGTCAATAATGCAGTTGTTAAGCTCTTGCATGAATTGCAGTTGATTGGCTTGGTTATTTGGTGCGTAGATATTACAAAGTGTGAGTTTATGGCCACTAAAAGAAAACGTAATTAACACTATTCTGCCTGAATTGTCGGAATAAGAATAATTGACTTGGATTTGCGCCGTGGGATTAATTAAAATACACACACCCTTGCTATGCTTTGTGCCATGCGAGAAAAATACCTCGCCACCCCATTCTTTTTTCCAGACTTTTTCATCAGTTGGCTCAGAATATGTTTCTTGTAAAAAATATATGCAAGGTTTTTGGTCTTTCAGAAACGAAAAGACAGACCTCCTTTTGATCTGATCTCTAATTCCCCTAACGTTAAGAGAAAAAACATCGAACTTACTAAGAGGGTTGTGTAATTGCATACCAGTGGCAAATGAGAGGAATATGTAAAAAACAATAAATGATTATAATACGCACACGTACACAAATAAACAAAGTTAGCCAAAAATAAAGAACAAATATAGACCAACAGCAGAAACAAACAAACAAACTACAAGTACAACTCTTAAAAAAAAAATTATTTCAGAGTTTTCTCCTTTCGAATCAACCTGCACCGTCCTCTCCCCTAGTAAGGGATAAAAAATACTTATTACATAGTTTTCTTGGCGACTTATTTAGAGGTGGTCCAGATCTTCGGGTTCACTAATCTTGATTGGCCTACCAGCTGGTGAAGTTTTAACAAAAATGGTGCCGTCAAGTGACCAAACACTGAGTAACTCACCATCTCTCCTTTTCTCATTTGCCTTCTTCATGATTCTCCTGCGATACGAGGTTAGATTTTCAGTGATATAGATCCTGTTAGCCACAGTTGTTGTCGCGTACGAAGAGCCAGGGAAAAGATCGGTCGTCTTGATGCTTTTCAGTTTAGTTCGCGCCCGATACAGATTTGATTTAACTTTATGGCTGATAAATTTCGCGATGATAGCCTTGTTACCCTTGTTGTTGAGTTTGTGAGAGATTTCGATATCTTGAGGGTCCACAGGGACCTGCAACGCCTCTGAAATTTTTAGGACAACCTCCTCTGACGAAGAGTAAGCGCTCTCGGGAATCATGGGAAGTCCTTTCATCCCCCCCTGGGAGATATTCGATCGTCCTGGGTAGACGTCACAACAGCTGCTGGACCCATTCTCCTCAGACTCAGTCGTGCAACAAAAATGGCCACATGTTTTCGGGTTTTCGTCAGGCCACAGAAAATCGAGGATTTATTCGAATCCAAAAATTTTTCGCAGAAGTATTTCAAAAAACAAGTAGATTCGTATTAGCGAAAAAAATTTGGGGGTTAGGCGCACTTTAAAGTGTCAGAGCTTTTGTTTAGTGTACACTAAACATCATCTTTTTCTTTATGGTGTTATCTTCAAATTTTTCCTTAAATAGTGTATTATTTGTGTATTTGTATTTTTAAAGTTCAAGCAATAGAGCACTTTTTCCATGTTCACACAAGGGGGTTGGGAGAATTCGAGACAGTTATGCAAACCCGAGAATCGAGGGTTTGCATAACTGTCTCGAGAAATATTGCATAACTTTCGAGAATTCTCCCAACCCTCTGATTGTTTAGATTAGGCTCTCTAAACACAGAAAACATCATCAAACATTGTTTAATGACCAAACATGTTGGTGTTTGAAGCCCTAGCCAAATCGTTCAAACATTTTTATCATAAAACGTCAAACATCCGAATACAAGGAGTTGTAGGCCACAAAATTACCTGGTATCTATGGCTACAAGCAAATGAGATAATATGTTTGTTATTGCTTGCCAAACGAAACAAACATCACCAAACAAACATGAGGACGAAGAGATGTTTGAAGTTGTTTGATTGAATGTTTGATGGAGTTCAAACACGATCAAACATCATCAAAAACCATCAAACACCATCACCAAACAATGTTTGATGACGCTCTAAGGTGCGGGATTGCAGAAAAACACCTTGCATCTCATTTGCACCTCATTAAAAAAACAAAAGAGCTCATTGTATAATGCCTCATTCTTTTGAAAACTGAATTAATTTTCCACAATCCCGCACCTCAATGACGTTTGGCCAGGGCTTTAAGCTTATGTTACTCTGTTCATATCCAACTTTTCATTTCACTCACATATCGAACACAACATGTAAATAGATTAAAGACACCATTCTTATTCAAAGCCTTGCAAATTAGTAAAAGAGGATTCTATGAATTTATGCTTAAGCTTATTCTTGTTGGTGTACATGATTCCACGCATGAGATCATCAATGGCATGGCGGTGTCTGACATTTGCAGGCTGCAGTGTAGACTTTTCAACTAAATATCACATTCCCATTTCCATTCCCGAAAGCTAACCGTAAACAGGTTAACCTGAGTCAGTCTAACCTGACTGAAATTTAGGCTAACCAGAGTGCTGTTAAGGCCAAAATGTAGTCTGCAGTCTGGACTCTGCAAATGCAAATGTCAGACACTGCTGGCATCGGCGGTACATGAACACTGTTGTTTTCTCTAATTCTACGGGTATCCTGAGAAAAAGTAACATAAAAATCGCATGGAAAACAAAGAATATGGGTCCAAAAGCCAGTCAGATGGTTAAAAATACCTGTAGCGCGAAGGGAAAGTAAAGATTTAGACGTGAAACGTACCGTCCCTGATGTCTCAGCTTCCGCCATCTTTGTCGTCATACACGGAAACAACAACTGCGAATCTCCCACTGCTCATAACACAGGGACGGATCCAGGGGGGTGGTTTTGGGTGCCTAGCCACCCCCTATTAGAACATCCCATAAAAAGTAAATAAACAAAACAATGAAATAATGATAAAAAGGGATAAAAAAAATATTTAAAAACTAGAACTACGTCGTATGAAAAACTAAACAGCCTTGTACAACCAAATTCCTGTGTACAACTCCATCACCCACGAAGCACCACAGTTTCTTTAGAAACTACCCCCTTTATTGCAATAACTACTCATTCTCCGAGGACTTGTGAGGGCAAACTAGCTTTTCCACTGCGCCGCACCAATTTTCTAAAAAACAGTTTCAGCTATACCTTAGTGGTGGAGTGTTGTGGAACTGCTTACCTACCAATCTGCGGTAAGCTAGTTCTAAATCCGGCTGCAGAAGTTTCCTTTTTGATAACAAGAGGAAATGAATAAGTTAATTAATCACACGGCATTCATGGAAAGTAGGCATTTTGTTATTGCTACTATTTTTGTTGTTATCAGATTAATTAGTAGTAGATTATTATTTTAGCAATGTAATTAATGCAATTTTTAGTATTTATTTTGAGTTCTGATGTTTTATCTGTGTAGAAAAAAAATAAATAATAAATGAATCGTAAATAAATAAATAAACAAATAAATGAATAAATAAACAAAAAATAAATAAATTAATAAATAAATATGTGCACTTAGGAACGTTTGCTGGGTCTTATTGACCGCGGTGTCCCTTGGCAAGAATGAAGTTTTACATGCGGGACCCTGGGGGGTTAATGCCATCCCGTTTCCGGATTTGGCAAGTTGTTGGCTCAAAAGTTGTAGATTAATGAATTAATTCTTGCTGGGTCAAAGAGATGTCGCGTATTTTCCCCTCAAAACATCATTGTGACCTTGAAGACTCCCATTCCACCAAAGGAAAAAACTTGAGTTCATCAAAAGACCTAGCAGGACAAGGGTGACATCTAATTAGCAAGTGGATAGTGCATCCTAGCTAGAGAAGCTCACATTAATACCCAAACACAGCATAGAGCGGTTTGAGCTTCCTATAACTCTTACCGTTTGTATTGACATTCTTTAACAGTTACACGGTTGGAAACGCCGAAAGTTTCATCCTTTGTAAGAAAAATAACTGGATCCTTGCACTGGTCTCCGTTCTCTGTCTGCGTGACTTATTTCTTTACCATTACTTACTCACGCACTCACTTTGCCCGACTCACAAGCTTTTTACAAAGGTTTAATTTGTACTACAAGAAAGATATTTACTGCCATTTAGACTACGCGAATCTAGAGCCACAATGGTTTTTCTTTTTTTTTGGTGTTGCAAGAGTTTGGGGTGTTGCAGGTTGCTATTCGTCCTTCCTCAATAGCTCTAATGCATGTTCACGTCACAAGAACAAATTTCACCGCCAAGCCTCATTTCTGAACAAAATCCAAAAAATTATGCAAATTTACAATTTCAAATCGAGGCTTGGTAGTCAAATTTGCTCGTTTGACGTAAACATGAATAAGGACTATTTCATGCAAAAACGAAAGAAAAACCGGCGAGTTTCGCTACTCGATGACTATTACTAATAGTCCTCTAGTAGCGTGGCCAATCAAAATGCAGGATTTGCATTAGTCCACTAATTCAGTCAGTCAATCCCCGGAGCCCCGCTGGGGGGAGCACAAGGCACCAGTCCACTAATTGGGACTGAAAAAAAAAATCAGGGCTTCAACGGGATTCGAACCCATGACCGCCGCGATACCGGTGCGATGCTCTACCAACTGAGCTATAAGCCACACATTGGGAACAAAGTCAATTTATTGAGTTCATATCTCCCGTAAGGAGTGAAATGATGTAAAGTGTATATGATTTTTTTTAGGCTTCTTCTTTCGAATTGCTTAAATTAGAAAATTTACTGCGATGCTCATATTTCACTTGCATCTACAACCGCAGTTCAAATATGAATTATTTCACATACACTTTACATCATTACGCTCTTTAAGCAATATGGGGGCTCAAACCTACTCATGCAAATACTCGAGTACAAGAAAATGCCGCCACAAACAACAAAATAGGCAAAAAAAGTTGATCGGCAAATGCCGCAATGGTCGTTCTGTTGTCCTAAGGGCAGAAATTTAGGTCGAAAATAATGACAAGACTATAAACAGGTTGTTGAAACGGTCAAATTGTAGATTAACTGGAGCGATTTACAAGTTCACGTTAAATATGTACCCTTGAGTCGACTGAACCGGGCTGTTTCAGCTTTTTTCCGAAACGCCGTACTAGAAGCTTCATTTGGTGGGAGAATGGAAAGGATATAAGGTCTTATAATGATTATCCTATAGAATAAGAGGATAAAAACCCATCCCGCAGGGTTGAAGAATACCGTGGTACTGCAATTAGATTAGATGGTAATGCAAATGAGGAAAGTTAAACTTGAAAATATCAATTGATGATGACACATGGAAGCAAAACTGACAAGCAAAACAATTACAGATGCATTCTGATTTTTAACTTCAGGATTTTTGTTTTAGTCGCAGTGTTAACGTTTGTTTCGTGGGGAAAAAGATGAATTGCGCTTGGTATCAATTAAATGATTCGAAGCACAACTGTGTCACAGGGAATTTGTATATGTAATCGCATGGGGCCGAGGGCAATTAAGGATTAATTTTCACAAGTACTTTCAAAGTTTTTACAATTTGGAAAACTTTGAAAATACAAGTGAAATTAATCCTTAATTGCCCGAGGGCACTTGCGATTACTTGTTTATCAGATAAAGGGCAAAAATTTGTACAAAGGACAGCTTTAGCCATCCCAATAAAATGTTTCGTTTCCCATCGCCCGACCGACCCATTTTTTCGAAAAGTAAAAAAAAAATTCAAAAAAGATTCACTAGCCAAAGAAGCAATTACTTTAATTTACAAGCACACGATCTTGTTTTATTAACAACTATTGGTATGATGTGATGTCGTTCTCTTTAATTAACATCGATAGTATGTTTTTCAAAGGCTGTTTTGATAGTCGTGTTAATATGCATCTTTTACCATCTGATTATATATCTAACAGAGTAAACGTTGGATTTAATATGCTGAAAGTAACCTGGAACACAATTATAACTGAATGTTTTCTTGGAAAAGAACATTTCGTCAAGACAGCTTTTTTCATTAAACATTAACTTTCAAGTTCTTGTCAACGAACTATAGTCGAGTTGGGGCCACAACTCTCTTCTCTTTTCGTAATATTATCACAAGTGCACAGGAATTACTGTCTGGCATTGTAGATAATGACTAACGAACGAAAAGACCACGTTTTCGAGTTGACTTTGTAACCAGGCTTTCTTATTTAGCAGCCCGGCCTTCTCTGGAACCCAGACCCCTTCAAGTGTTCGTTCTCTTTTTTTTTGGCCTGACCGACCGACCGACCGACCATCACAAGAGACGGGGGGATGGGAAACGGAACATTTTATTATGATGGCCTTTCAAGGTCTTGCCGTCGCGTAAACAGATTTGCCAGTTGTAATCTTGATACCAAGTCTGCTTGTTACTCGTACTTCTGGTGGATACCAGACGTCTTTCTGCAAAATCAATTCGATGCTCCGCTATTTAGATGCATTCTGTGCACTATCTAACTGGCTTTCACTTGTATTTTCTGTCGTGTCTTCCTAAGATGGTGTAGTACTCACCAGTAAGTGTAGTAAGAGAGTTCGAAACTATGGTACAAGGCTATACCGTCCAGGGTAACGAAAATGACGGTGAAAAATTATGAGAGAACAGCCGCAATGATCAGCCAAAAAAGTGACGAAGTAGCGACCCTACCAGTGTTGACTTTTGGGACTGGTTATTAGTAATTTGGGTATGGTTATCGCAAACATTATGGAATAGAAACACTCTTTTTCAGCATTAACCTTTTCAAGAAATCACTGAAAACTTAACTTTATCCTTTCCGTTTTGCGTGAAGAGCACGCGCGTTCCGTCCAAACTCGGGTCAGGACACGCTAGCTTCTGGGATGACCGTTGGTGGGTAGAAATTGGGAAGACCGCTTGTTGTTAAGTGAATTTCGAACTGATTACGGCTTTTTGCCTGCGAAAAGCCTCATGTTGCAGGCGCTACCACACCCATGGATGAAGAGAGACACTGCGAGACTGCTTTGCCAAAATGTCTCCAAGCGATGAATTAAAACCAGCTTCTGGAAACTTAAGGTGATCTCTCAGTACTGCATTGCGTATACCTACTGCGCTTGATTTTAAAAAAGCATGGTAGCCTATATTTTTATTGCTTAATGTTAGTGTACATATTATCCTCTTGAATTAAGATAAATTAAAAAAAATTTAGCGGCCGGAAAAAAGATATAGGTGAAAGAGTGCTCAAAACCGTTCACCGGCTCTGGAATGTAAATTATGACCGCAAAAACAACGACTATACGAACACTTTATGGCCGCGTCGTTTAAATTAAATAGCGCAATTTTCTCAAAAACTTTATATTATACGATATTGTTCCATTTGCTTGACACTTTGTACCTATCAAGTTATTTCCCAAGTATTAGTTTAATAGACTATGGTTTCAGCTGCCGCAGAATGTATGTGAATAGATGAATAATTGGCACGTGAACAGGCATAAATAGGGTAAGGCTTTCTTATCACATCTCTTAAGCGAGCATGGCGACCTATCATTTTTGTTTTTTTTTTCGGAACAGTGCTTGGTAGTGATAATTCAGGGAAAGTTTCAAAAAATTCAGTAACTTTTATTTCTGATGAATCACCTTAAAGGAAACCTCCACTCTTAAAGCAAACGGACGTTTAATTGTAGGAAATACTGTCTTATTAAATTTCAGTTGAAAGCCCAGGGATTAGGTATCAGTGTCAGGCAAAACAGGGTTTGTCTATCACCTATATCTGCTTTTAAATTTCCCGCGCACGGCCGTCTTGGATTACATGACGTCATATGGTTGGCCAATTGTTTTACACAAAAGATGCTCTGCTTCCTAACAATAGCGCCAACCACATGACGTCACAAAATGCAAGATGGCGCTGCACGGGAAATTTAAAAGCGAAAACTATAACTGTTACTCCTGAATGTTATTTTCACTTTGTCCAGTAAAATTTGAGATTTAGTAATTACTTCAAATAATTCAAAGCCAACTTATTGTAAGAGTGGAGGTTCTCTGTGAGCTTCCTTGTGGAAAGCCCTATTTATATTTGCGATGTGTAACGTGATTACGATGTGTAACGTGAACGGTAATCCTAGACCAAACGCGATCTCATGGAGTAAATCTCAAGTTAGTCTGCTTTATTAAAAAAATATCGTAAGGCAAGGAAATCTGATCGTGTTCACTGTCACCACATAGTGACTCAGACGAGTGTTCAGCTGGGTTACCACATAATCACCACTCCAGCTTCGAGTCTACACTGCTTTCTTTATCTTTTCTCGTTTTGAAAGTTGCTGAAACAGGCATGGAGTTATCTATCCTGGCTGTTCGAAGGAGGGTTCTCATTAGCTCAAGGCTCATTTATCGACTCATGGAATAACTTGATCGTACGCACTGCCGTGAGTGTTCACTCCTGGTGGTAGTTACACTCCTCTAGGTAACTCGACTTAATTCACGGTAATGTCATCGTTTGTGTCGATTACCCTGAGAATTGCAGCGAAACAGGTGAAACAGACATCATCGAAGAAAGTGGTGATTACTCCATTGATGGAGATAGACTACGAGTAGCCTCTCGCTTCGTATGTTGTACGCATTGCCGAAGAAAACTGCGAGAAAGAAGGTTGTGT
The DNA here is from genome assembly GCA_022496165.2 of Catalaphyllia jardinei. Classification (NCBI taxonomy): domain Eukaryota; kingdom Metazoa; phylum Cnidaria; class Anthozoa; order Scleractinia; family Caryophylliidae; genus Catalaphyllia; species Catalaphyllia jardinei. Next base: position 35,259,812 of record CM042749.1, read on the forward strand.
GTACTGTGAAATCGTGGAGGCGAGACGCGCGCTTTCGGGTAGGGGAGAAGCATTGCTTGACCACCGTAATAACGGCTGCGAAGGAGAGTATTACTTATGCCAATTTTTTTTTTGGTTTAATAAAAATGAAAGGCCTGATGTTGAATCATTTAAAAACCAAAAATGGTTCAAAGTTAGAAAAAAGAAAGAGAGATGCAGAATATTACATAGAAGTAATTTTATTCTGTTCAAACTTTGATTTATAGTGCTGTTTAATTAACACTTTCTCATCCACGATGAGTTTACAATCATATCATATTCAATTTATAACTATATTATATTTGATTCAATCATATTCAAAAAAGGTTTTCTTCACATTATTTATTCCTTCAGCGCTCCAGAGCCATTTCCTTTTCAGCGCGTGGGAGTAGTAATCGTGTAATCAGTTAGGAACCTGTGTATAAAACAGTAATATAGATAGAGAGGTTCGCTAGATGATAGCTATTTAGAGCTATGAGTCTGCGCGTGTTTATAGAATTTCATACAACTCAGTAAATGGACTGAATAAAGTTTTATTATTGAAAAAGCAGAGAGTCACCCTCGGGTTTCGTGCAAAATTTAACGTGGAAGTCGATTTAAAATTTCTGCTCCACGTATTGTTGTGGTGATCAATGTTAAGAATAGTAGCCTTGTTAAATCAAGATTGATTAGTTTGCGTCGTCTCGACTGTTGTATACCTGTGGGCTCGCTAATATTATTGAGTCAAATATAACCAATTAATTAATATAAATTAAAAATGCTTACCAATGACGAGAGCAGCCAGTCTCACGGGCTCATAACCGTTAAGATTATGAAGTTCTTTGAGACAGACTTTGAAGCCTTCAGTTGTAATTTGCTAATTAAGAAAGGAACAAGAAATACAAATTTATTCAAAATTAATAAATACACTATAATTATGAAAATCTGAGAAGTTTGTGAAAGATCGACAGAAGCGTAAGAAGGAATTAGAAATTACTTGATGCAAGGGCGCAAGTATCGTATGTTCTGATTGGAATCTTGGAATTTTCAGCGAGGTTCTGTCTAGATTTTCTTGATGGAGATCTACTGAGACTTATAATACGCGGACTCCAAATTTTAAAAGCTCAACCGTTTTTCGCTACCGGCAATCAAATGTTTGGCAGCTCCCCCTAGCTGCCGACTACTGACGAGCACTGTTGCGTTGTCTGAACTGTGCTCAACGATTTGATTACCACGCGCTCGGCAGTTGTCGGAAGCTGGGAAGAGCTGCCGAACATTCATTGATGGCAGCGAAAAACGCGTTTGTGGTAAGGCGTTTGTGCATGTTATTGAAAAGTGCATTAAGTCTTTGTTAATGTTAATAGCTTATGGAGTGGCGATTGTAGGTTCTAATACGAAAGATATTAATATTCAGTCACGAAAATTTGTATAGATGGTTTATTAGTGAAGAGACAGGTTCTGGAAAGAGGAGATTGAGACATTTAGTTACCTCGATCCAAGGGGCAATGCTGTTATGTTCCTCGTTATGTTCGGAACCGCCTTCATGAAGATGAGACGCTGACACAATGACCGTGGGCGTGGAAGTCTTGGGCGCTGTAAAATTCACGATCTGGCCGTGAAAAAAGGAATTAAAAATAATCTAAACCAATGTATCTAACTAAGTAGACCACGCAGGAAAAATATGCGTTAATTACGATTTTAAACATTGAAAGGGAATTGATTTTGTCCAGTGAAAAAAGATTTATGATCATGGTATATGTTGTACGTGTTTCGGTATGTCATCTAGCATAGGTTTTTACAATTTTGTTTCTCAGTTTTTTCCTTAGTTTAAATTTCGACTGAGAAGATGTATGAAAGACTCAAAGACAGTGTTTAAAGACGTCGACAAACTCCTCGAGGCCAAAAGTACTGCTCAAGTCATCGTGTTTTCAATTCAACTTTCTTCTTAGTGATAATTGGGATTGGTGACTTGGATAAAGTGTAAATAAGGGAGAAGCACTCTACGTCGAAATAGTCAGAAAAAGAATTTCCCGAGTCCTAAACTTTATGTAAGTCACCAATCCATTGAGTATATATTACTGACATTTATGATTTCTATGTGTTGCGCCTTGCTGTATTGCAGGACACGAGTCACATGTAAGTATGTAGTATGACCTTGCTGACCACGAGTTTCCCATAGCTCAGTGGTTAGAGCGTTGAACTGGTATTCTGGAAAGTCATGGGTTCAACTCCCGTTGGGGGCTGGGAAAATTCTCTCTGAGTAATTCGAATTGGAGAACGCTTCTTCGTTATTTCTGAGTAATTGGGAATGTGTGCAAACGGTCTCAGCGTGTTCAATTTTATTACTGTTCCCAGTAGACCGCGACACGCAGGAATTTTTTTGCCGCCTGTAAATTAACGTTTTTATTTTGTTTCAAACCAATGACGTGTACATTGAAATGGACCACATGAGGATATTTTTGGCAGTGCGTGATGTTTATTCACAACATTGCCAGATTTCATAACGTCAGGGCCTGGTTATGAGTCGGTGTATTATGGGATTAACACCACAAAACCCAAACATTCTGAAAGAGCACACCAAGCTTTACAAAATCCTCGAGTTTCGTGTCAATTGGGCCAATAGTAAAGATATAGCCATTCAAAAACTTAAAAATTTAGTACAAATGTATGGATTGCCGGACACTTGTCCGGAATCCCATACATTTCTTAGCAAATTTTGGAGTTTTTGAATGGCTATATCTTGTTCAGTATTGGCGCAATTAACACAAAAGTTGAGAATTTGGTAAAGCTCGATGTACTCTTTCAGAATGTGTGGGTCTTAGTTGTTAATGCCATAATACACGGACTCATAACCAGGCCCGCACCGTATGAAATCCGGCAATGTTATCTTCACGAGGAAAGCTTACCGGGCATTTTGCCTCTAAAAAAAACCAATCCAAATTTCTACTAATCATATTTTATCTTCAGCTCATAAATAGTGCACATACTGAAACGATACCACGAGTAACCTTTCCTCTTGAAGATAAATATGTTGTGAATGAACATAACGCAGTTCGAAAAAGTGATGACGCCACACAGAACAAATGTCCGCACGTGGTGCATTTCAATGTACCGGGTGATTGGTTTGAAACAAATTCGCGGCATCAAAAGCGTTACTCTGGAAGGCGGCAAAAAATCGTAGGTGTCGCGATCTAGTGGGAAGAGTAATATTACGTAATAAAAAGTTATTGTTCTCGATTTGAAAGTCATTTTTCGTTTGTATTTTCCGTTTGTCGGCCTTTGATTGGAAGTTTGTGTTTTGTTTTATATACATCTGCTACCGACTTAGATCTATTTTGCTTGTAGCCACACGAATTTGTGATTCGGGCCTTTTTTTGCTATTGTGAAAAAAAAACTGGCGTCAGTGTTTTATGCGTAGGTGTTGTTATTGAAATTGAATTGCCTCGCAAGATTGTGAAATTAGTCCGCAGACGAAATTAATGAACGACAACAGGACAGAGTCATGAAAAGCTAACATTAAACATCTATTTGTGAAGTGGAGCTATTTCTATTTCAGTCCTCAATGAAAATTCCTGAAATTAAATATAATAATGAAGCATGCAAGAATCTCACCTGGCAGTAAGAGTTATAATTCTCAGCAAGAGGTAAAAGGTTGTTTTGGAAATCGATGAGATGTTTTTCAGCAGCAATATTTGATGGAAGTTTGTCGTATACAAACCAGTTCTGCAGGCAAAAAACAAAGAGAATGATATAAAATGAAAGTTATGCCAGCGTTCAACAACGGAGCAGATTTTTTCGGTGTAAACAGTATATAGAACAATTTTTAATACAATTGGTAACCGCTTATTTTAATTTGTAAAAGGTGGCTAAAGTTACTGTTAATAGCAGAGCGTTGACTTAATGGTCAGCTGCCACGTGGCTGGTGTGACGTCAAAACTACTGTGTTTGTTGTAAGGGTTGAACAAGCTTGGAAAGTGTTAAATTAACTTCATTGAGAAATGAAGACGCGGAGTGTATTCCGTATGTCAGTTTTTTGAGTGGCGACAATCGGCAATTGAAATGTCTTTTTTCTATTCTTTTATCACGAATTAGGCAGATTGGCTTTCCTGTTCTTTATGTCCATTTCGACTTCTTCTCTATTACTCCCTTCTTTCCTAGCTTCTGAATGGGGGCGCCTGCCACATAGTTGTTAGGCCATTTGGTAAACTGTAATGCAAAGACCAGTTGTAGAAACAGCAGCGGAGTGAAGCCGGATCTTGGTTAAGATCTGGATCAGCAGTGTAGAATCAACTATAAAACTAATTGAAAGGCTGACCAGACGGCTAAAAGGGGTACATTTAATACCCAATATTTCGGTTAGACAGGACTAATATTTTTCAAGGGCTACACCGAAGATAAGTAAATATGGATAAAATAGAGCAAAATGAAACGTGGTGTACCATAAAAGAGATGCATAAAAAATAGATCAATTTTCGCCAGGCCTGTTTAACTCTTGATCCTTAAAACAGGCGTGATGAAATATTCGTCTTTTTTTTGTTAACCACTCATTTAACATGTTTCCTTTGGGGTTAACTATCATTTCAAATTTTGTGACCGTTTTATCCACATCTACTTAGCTTCGATGTAGCCTTTGAAGAAATTTAGTATTGTCTAAGTGAAATATATATATTGGTGTTATTAAAATCTTTTATTAGGATATGTCTGTCGAAACACCGAGATCATGTTCGTTCGGGCAACAGCTAACCATTTTACCCTCTTTAAATTCGTTAAATTTGAAACTACGGCAAAAGACTCGTGTACACATTCATTGAACTGTGGCTGTTGAATGGGGTTTTGTGTTACGAACGTTCGTGACCTATGTCTTACTGTTAAAACGCAATTACTTACTAATCTTATGTCTTTATGTAATCCATCAAAGTTCTGCATTTCTCTCGAGCAGGCGAGAAAGGTATTTTTGTTGACATTGTCGACCCAGACCGTGGCGGCGTCGTGTTTTAGACCCACTACTGTGTGCTGAGCAGTGACCAAAATGTGCGGTGAAGTAATCTCGTTTGACTGAAATAAAAAGCGAGATGTATTGTTTGTTGAATCTATTCTTAAACCAGTGTTGACTTCGTTCTATGATATGCTCAAGAAATTCATCTTATGGGACAGATTTTAAGAACTTCTTACAGTGAAAGCTTATTCAATGACATTCCCTTTTCAGTTTGAGCTGGTTTTAAACCAAGCGCTGCCAATTCTGAAGTGGCTAGTTACAGAATATGTTCCTCTAGTTTACTACAGGGTCAGTAATGGCCCGTTTTAATATATTACTTTGGAGTTGATTTGATGGAATGCTAGAACAGTTTTTAGTGAGCTTCGAGTTGGACATTAACGTTAATTCAAAAAGGAAAGGAAAAAGCGTTCCTTTCTCTCGACTACTAAAACAGTAATTAGCAATTCGGGTATCAAAACGAATGTTTGGGTATTTTCAAAGGTTTGGGTATAAACGTCTTAATTTGAGTTATGTAACTGTTTTAAACTCACTTCAAACGTGACCGATTGGCAATGGGTTCCATCCCACCAATTTGTCATAATGACTTGACCAGCGGAAGCGCTCTTTGGAGCCTCTTGGAAAGCGATGAAATCAACGAATATGAGCCCACCATCCGGGGTCAAGCGGTCTAGCCTTCCTGCTTTAAGCGCGCACACATCAAAGGAGCTGAGATTGACGTTCTCGACCCAGGTGACTGCAGCGTCGTGAATGAAGCTTCCGCTGTTGTTAAAGTAGTTAATGGTGGTCTGAACACGAACATTTCCTCTGCTGCTCTGGAAAATTCCTGTCTTTAAGTAAACCTTTTTGCAGCGCACATCTTCTGTTTCTAAACGTAAGGCAGCACGACCACGTTGAAGGACAAATGCTGAAAATAAAAATCAAAGAACTTTAAGCGATTTTTACGAAGATTTCTTTAAGTTGTGCATTAACCCTTTACACCCTAAGAGTGACTTATAGATTTTACTCACGCCAGAGGATTTTACTGGTGATAGGGAGACCCCTTAGGGCTTATAAGGACATGGAGCTTTATACCAAACATTGTGTTCGAAATGATTCCACGGAGAATGCTTTAAACTTTGAAAGAATTAAACTTATTAAATACCGAGGTATTACCGGGAGGGCTTCGTTTGTGACTAGAAACGTCCAAGAATTCAAAGCGGAATTTTTCATCTTACGGAAAGGGCCGCTCGTGTATCACAATATTGCTTGATATCGCGTATGGGCGTTTGCATGATTCTTGGATCACCTTCCAGGAGTGATAAATCGAAATTTATCTCCCCGAAACTTAGTACAAGGCTAGATGTGCAGCTTTAATGAGAATATTGAAAAAGCATTCAATTGAGGTTCTCAAAAGTACCATTATGCAAGAAATTAATTGAAAAGTGAAATGTGGTGTGGAATTGAGGAGTCAAATGTAGTGTGGAATTGTGATTTGGAGAATGCCACGTACTTTGTAGGGTTTTCAATTAGCTGAATTAGTGCGAGATACAAACGGCTGTTGGTTTTTCCTAGGTTTAGTAATAGAGTGATAGCAGTTAAACTGGAAAGAGTAAATGTTCCAGTTATATCAACTTTCTTAGACTTTGTTGATTTCTTCATATTTTACGGAAAGATTTTCAGGGACATATATCAAGTAAGGACTTACGTTTACATCCACCATAGTGCTTTATACCGGGTTCTTCTTGAGCCAAACAGACGTGGTAGTTGTATTCACATTTGTTCTTGTGTGTGACGTCATTGTTGTCGCACAGTGGAGCCGACTCATCTGTTGTGCAAGGGACGCACACGCATTTGTGTGTTGTTTTAGTAGGTGCTTGGCATACACCATAAAATGGGCATGTTCTGCCGTTGCAGGGATGATAATCTGTCAAGATAATTGTATATAAAAAATAAAAGTGTCGGAAAGTAATTCGTTTTGTATTTTTGTGGTGTAAAGAAAGTGAAGCCTTGGAGCTAAGGCTGGCTCATAGCTGCGGGAGCTTATCCCGGTTTCTGTAGCATGAGGCGGCTGGAAGTATTTGTGCTTTTTATTGGGTGGCATGCTAATGCATCGCAGGTCAGTCCCCCGCAGTTTTGTTAGGTTTTCCCAACAATTGGCCGGTATCCATTTATACCCCTGGGCCGGGTGGAAAGGGGGACAGCGAGAGTGGAGTGTCTTGGCCAAGAACACAACACAATGTTTCCTGTGAGGGCTCGAAGCCAGACCACTGGATCCGTAGTCGAGCGCACTAACCATGAGGCCACCATGGCTCCATTTCTGTGCTATAGGATTAGGTTAAAAAACTCAGTTTTTCAATCAATCAGAAGTAAAACCAGAACCAATCGCAACTGTTTGAGACACATTTTCGCGCGCTTCGCGTCAGGTGCTCGTATTTTACTTCGAGTTTTGATTGGGTTACAGGGTTGTCTGGTTGCTTTGTGACTGGGGCAGAGCGATTAATTTAAGTTTTGTTTTACGATACGCAGTTAATAACTGGTATAAACCGCGTGCCAGTTTTTCATCTAGTTTGAAGTACAGCTGAAACCAGTCGGCAATGGTTCACGCCCGTTTTCCCGCGCTTTCTTCGCCTATATGTATTTTGTATTTGTATTTGTTTAGTGATTTGATCGATTGGTTCACTGGAGTTTCTGTGCCCTTTCTGATTGGTAGTGTTGTAAGTTTCAATTGAAAACCGGCTCAGTAGGTTAGACATCCAATTAAGAAATTGGCGTTCGTTTTCTATCTTTTCATGGTTTGTCCTGTTATTAATCATGAATTTCGTTATAACATTGTTAAAGTAGCCGGCGATAGCCGAGTCGATCCGCAGACTACTTTGACAATGTTATGACGAAATTGATTGTCTATAACAGGACAGACGCATGAAAAACTGACATTTGTTTTTTTACGATAACAAGCTGTGGAATTGTTCGCTGTCGCTCGTTGGCGCATTGCATAAATTATAAATTTATATATCTGTCCGCTTATTGGCAATAAACATTAGGCAATAAACGGGCGAGAATTTCTGCTGTTATGGTAAAACGACAATAATAGTATACTTACACCCAGCAGCCATATAATTAAGCGTGACGGGGTCGTGATGAGCGTCATAGCGTTGAATGTCCTTCAAGCACACTTGGAAGTCTAACGTTGTGATGCTCTAATAAAATAAAAGGAAACATCGTTGCGGGGAGATCTTTTAAAATCTTACGCAAAGTAAACCTTAGATCGGGATCCCAACGTAATAACTTGGAGTTTCATAGTTTCAGTTCCGTAATACCTCCAAAGTTTAAGAAATCCAACCTCTGTGCTTTGAGATACATGAATGAAAATAACGCCTGCTTAAAAAGTATCGAGGAACACATAGAGTAACATCAATTCACGACTGAGGTAGTGCTTTTTTGTTTTGTTTGTTTGTTTTTTTTTTTTTTTAAGAAATGAAGTCCAGTTTCAACGGTTTACAGCTCGTCATAACTGGCTCTTGGTCTGGACCTTGCTCTTTTAATTAATGTAATTTCTGTAAATACTGTTGAAGTTATAGTTTGTGTTACTTGTGTAATTCAGTAAACAATTATATTGCATGAGGTTGAGCATGGTATCATGAATAATCAAAACCGAGGTCTGTGTTATCTGCCGAAGCGGAAGGCTGAGGCAGATAATACAGACACGGGGTTGATAATTCATGATATCTTGAGAAAACCGAATTCAATAATTGTTTTATTATACATTTTTTAAATAATAGGCATTCATTAGGCGTTCAGCCATTTTGTTTCTGGAGAACACTCCAAGGGGCTTGGTAATTAGGCAGACGTTGAACTTGACATGATAAATGCAATACCTGCTGCAGATATTGCATTTATCATGTCAAGTTCACAAGCTATTGTGAATTGATTGAATGTTCTCGACAAATCAGGTTTTTCATAGCGAGTCTGATGTATAACAATAAAATTTAAAAAGTCTGAAATCTGCAATGTCGATGACGTAATTATGATTGAGACGATGTCAATGACAAAATTATGAAGGAGGCAATGTCCATGCTTCAGTTTTGTTTACAGGATTTTGAGAGCAAGCAAAAGAAAAATGACTGGGAAAGTGCCCTGGTTTGCCTGTTAAATAGCTATGCCGCTGGATAACATGCATTTATTGCATTGCTCTTTAATGAAAGACTTAGCTCTCTGAGCGGACAAGATCTAACGAAATTCTGGTCTGATATAAGTTTACCTTTGAAAACAGAAAGGAATGCCGCGGAAGCTGCTTTTGAGTAGTAGTCTTTTGTCAATTCTCACCTCAATCCATTCTGTAATAGCGTTGTTATCAGCATCAATGCGGGCGTTGACGTCATCTTTGAGATGTTTGGCTGTCGTCATCAGGGTTGGAGTTTCAAAGAATCTCTGAGGGAAGTCGATGGTCTGGAAAAAAAACGTGACGGAAACATGTTAAGAGTATGTGAATGCTAGTGGGAAGGCCTCAAATCTCGGCTACCGCGATCGGGTTGCCTTTAAACCTCCCTTTCTCCCTTCTCTAAGGCGCTGCTTTCGTAAGGGGTCTGGCCATCACTCTGTACCAAACTCACTTTGCAGAAGCTATAGCCTTTGTTATTGTCTGGGCTATAGTTGTTGGGAAAGCTCGTTTCATCGGCCAAAGGTAATGTCCAACCACTTGGTACACTGGAGTTTGTGAAGGCCAAGATATTCTACAAAGAGATAAAAAAGACAGGTTAAATGGCTATATTCAGTAACCAACAGTGCGATGTAGGAAGATGACTTTGTTTGGTGCAAGTTTGTTGACATGTTTGAATAGTTATGGGAATTTGAATGCTGAATTGGGAATTCTTCCTTGGTCTTAAATATGAAGAATTGTTATTTCCAACAAGATGTCTAAATATTTTCGTATAAAAGCCTGAACTACTCACCACAGTCAAGTATTTGTGTGCACCATCAAAGTTTTTTAACTCGCGAAGACATGCTCTGAAATTGTAGGTGGTGACATCTTCCGCCCAGACGCTTGCAGCGTCATGTTTGTTTGTAGCATAATGGACAGCGGTTACGAACACGTACGGAGCCTTGGCAAAAGGCTGGAGAAGGAGAAAAAGGGAAGTTAAGGCAGTATTATGGCAGTTTTTGTGCATTCAAATGCATTCAAAGGGAGCTTAAGCAAACCAGGATGCCAATAGGGAGTTTTGTCAAACCACGACTGCGACGGCGACGCCAACAGAATGACACTAAATAAAAGGTTTAATTAGCAGAACAATGGCCGCTGCAGATTGCGTTTTGAATCTTGATATATTTCTTTGCCGTGCTCTCAGCAGCAAAAAGTCAACGTCAAATGACAAATTCGTATTTTTATTTTGGGAAAACGTGAGGGGCAATGACTATCAAATTGTTTGTGTCTTCCTTTAACACTGTCGTTACATATTTAGCCCGAGCAGGATTTTAGACCGATAGGTGTAGTGAACAGATCTACACAGTTGCGATACTTAAGGTAAAATATAATTACAAGGCGTCCTCTTGGGCGTCCCTGTCGTGCTTTATTAAAACTCCCTTAAGGTAATTCTCCTGAAATATAACTGACAATAGGTTTTCGTTCAAACTTTGTCCACTGAGTTTTATGATATGAGAAATTCAATTTTGAAATAAAAAACGGGGGTGCCCATGCTCATTAAGGAGCACTGAGGCATTGAAAATGTCTCATTTTGGCATTATTTAATGCTTTTAGAAGCACAAATTCCTAGTAATAATTCCAAAATCTTTGTGACCGAGAGTCTTGAGAACACGCATTAAACTACAGTCAATACATTGTGTCGGACACAAATAAACATTTTAAGTTTGATTTAGACAGAAATCTGAAGTCTTGATTAAAATTTGAACCAAATTTCTTGACATGGTTACCAAACGGCAAACTAGAAAATACCACAGTGTATCTGCTGTTTTTCTTATTTATTCAATTTTCAGCAATAGAAATCAAATAAACGTTTTCTCACGCAAAGCTTGTGATAAGTTGATTACAATGACTGGAAGAAAAGGTGGGGTGCCCATGCTCGTTGGTGTGCTGTAACCATTTTTCAACTGGGAGAGATCAATATCAACGCAAATTCGCCATGTTTTCAGTATGGGCGTGCACGAGGCCTCGCTAAATGACGCCATATATTATGTGCAGTAGGGATGCGCAATGCAATACCGGGGAATTACCTTAATAGGGAGGTTATGAAACACCGACGGCGATGTCGAGGACAATATGTTACCTAGAAATCTCGCGATACCCTAAAGTCATTTTCCTTTTTTTTGTTTTCTGTCAAAAGCTATCACGAAGCTGAATCTAGGACACATTGATAAATACGAAATCTATAAATTTAAAGTAGCCTTCGGAGTTTACGTTCTTCAGACAACACATAACTTGGTCATTTCACGTTCTTGTTTTGTAGAAGACGGCAAAGAAATATACAAAGATTTATAAGGCACGTGTACAGCTATTGTTCTGGTCATCAAACATTTTGTTTAGCGACGATACCGCTGCCGTTGCCGTCGCGGTTTTCTTAAACTCCCTAATGACGGTGAAGGCAACGGCAGCGAGAACGTCACCAACCAACAGGTTTAATGAGCAAAACGATGGCTGTGCACGTGCGTTATAAATCTTGGTACATTTCTTGGCCGTGCTCTGCAAAACAAGCAGACTTGAAACCACAAGGTTTGATCATCATTTGGTAAACATCAGCTGCTGCATATAATTTTTTGCTATTTTCTTCTTGAATTAATCGCGGACGTTAATCTTTAGTTTGAGAAGAGTTTTGACTTCTCAAGATAATTGCAACGTCAAAAAGATATCATTCATCCATCGTAAATCGTTGCCATGACCGTCATTATCGCTTAAGCTAAGTGCCCTAACCTTGGCGAATCTCTAAAACTTTCATAGACGGTAAGGCTGAATTTTAACGACCCAACTTCTTTCTTTTTAATATTTTTCTTGGAAAAGTATAAAAATAAATCAAGGATATATGGTCTCCAGAAAGTTTGCTGGGCCTTAAAGATTTTGCAAAAGTGTTAAATCGTTTTCAAGGGTTCTTGCTGTTGATAGAAAGCACTTTGTACAACTATAGTAATTAAGTAAGAAAATTTAAAGGGAAAAAAATAAATTGTATTAAGTACAAGGGGTAACAGAAGAGTTCTCTACAAACAGCCGATCTATTTTTGGATTTTCAATATTACATTCTCAAACTGTCAACGCTACGCTGAGGTAATGCTAACCTTTGGAAAATCTTCTCGAACGCACTTCGTTCCTGTGGTCCACATCGGAATAGCGACTTTCTTCTCATATGCGCCGTTTGAAACAGTTCGATAGGCAATCCACTGCAACGACACAGTTCTGAATCCAGCGATCGCTCCGGAGGTGGCAACACATCCCTGAAAACTAAAAGGCAAAAAAACGTGCACGGTATTCCGCGAAATTCAGGCAAACTGAACAGTTTTTTTTAACGGTCAGATTTTTTTCGTACAAATATCTTATCATGAAACTTAGTAATTAGTACAAACCTTTCTGCTTTGTTGTGTACTAGATGCTGCTTTTCAGCAATAACTGCTCTAAATTTCTGGGTTGGGTTGTTCAAAGCCCGATTTAGCTAACCCAAGACTAGCGAGACTTTAAGATTTCAGTAACTTTTTGGTGAGCTGCTCTGTTTAGATTGTTTGCCCTTCGGTTTTGAGCTGTGGTAATCTCAAACTACACCTAGGTCTAATGTAAGGGATGAAAAACATTTTTAATGCTTCAGTCAACGTTTAATTAATCCTGGGTTAACGTTAACGGGCTTCGAACAACCCTGCCCTGGTTGGCAAAAGCTCTGATGAAAACATACTTTCCTTGTAAAATTTCGAGTTCTAACCCACGCCACTCAAATAATATCTAATGCATCTGGCCCGGGTTGTTCTAAAGGTAGATAACGCTATATGCACTGGGTAAATAACTATCCAGTGATTATCATAGTTTGTTTTGTCGACCACTAGATTGTGCCACGCCCTTTCATAGTTTTGATAGTTTTGTTCCTTAAACAGAGAAGCGCTTATCTATATATTTTTAATAATAATTGCTTGTAATTCATTTGATTTTCTTACCCAGATTTTGACACTTCCCCTATCCAGGTTACAGCTGCCTCGTATTTCTTAGATGTAACAGCCAACTGCACGCGAACGTCGTCGGAGGAGAAGTCTGGATCAAAAGGAAAGATTTTGCAATCATAGTCCTTATCCTGTGGGACATTTATGTCTCCAGATCCAAAAAGCATTCCACTGGAACCTGACAAAGAAGAAACAAAGAGAGGAAAAGGTTACCATGTCTAAATCAACAGAACAAAACTGAATCCTAACCGACTGAAACTTATTAACACAAATAAAACAAAGAGGACCGTTAGGAGACTTAAATTAGAAACATAAAAATGGTTGTAAGTACTGGGGAACGAATGGAGTTAGACATATTATAGTTCTGGTATATTAGTTTCGTTTACTCTGTCGTCTTTAAAACCTTCCTCGGTAAAACCGCCGCTTCTGCTTCAATTGATCATGAATCGGAGCGCCACATTAATTGCTGTAGAGTACCAACTTTACAGCCACGGAAGTAATTTCTAACATTATCAAAATACTAACCTGAAATTCGTCCAAAGACAACAAACCAGAGAGTAAGGACTCTTGTAATAACTAGAAGATGACACATAGCTCTAACACTGAAACACACGGTGATCCGACTCTCTGACCTCGGTAAAGGAAGACCGAAAATGTGGCAAGGAAAGGAAAAAACAAGCTTAATAAATATAGCTAGAAAACAAAAGCAAAGGTTGCAAAACGTCGCACCCGCTCTGTAAACGTGATAACCGCACGAGATTTTACAACGACAAAGCTTTGAAAACAAACGAACAAAGGGTATCCAAACAAAACAACCATTCTAGTTGTTTGATAGTGGAACGCACTCTTCAATGCCATAGCTTATTGTTAAATTTATGACTTTCGAGCCCTTTGTTGTGAATAGTACAATTTCTGAAACTTTTTGGGGAGGAAACAAAGCTGTGGACAGGGAAAAAAGCTCATTTTTCTTTTATCCGAAAATAACAACTGTGGAAATTGTAATAGTGCTACTGAGGAATAGGACAGCAAAAAAAAAAAAAAAAACGGGATCCTTCTTTCTTCATTTGCTGAAATTTGGGCGCGAACAATAAAGGCTGCACATCAAAACAATACCGCACGAGAAAAAAAAATCAGCAGCAGTTAAATTTTGCACGTTTTGTTCCCTTTTTTATCGAGGGAACTAGGGTGTGACAGACAAGTATGCGAAACTCTTGCACGTTTTGTTATTGATCGAGGTTTGGTGACATTGGTGACAGATAGTACGGGCATTGTGATTGGTTAATTTAACAACCTGCTATTTCTGTTGTTAAACTGTTTCGTGATCTATCGATAAGTGTTCCTAAATTTTACAGCATATAAAAGTTTAAAACTTTTTCTACTCAAACAGCGATGCCAAATTGGTGGGTCAAAGGGCAAAAAGGACCATAATGGGTCTTTCCCATGAGGTCGTTTACGAGAGGTTGTCGCTCACAAGAGGTTGTCGCTCACAAGAGGTTCCAAATAAAGTGATTTGAGTTGGAAACGTTCGGTATTTTGGAAAACTGGTCGCCGAGGAGCGGTGGTCGTTTACAAGAGGTGGTCGCAACCGGAGGCTGACTGTATCTTACTAACTTCGTGCTCTAGGTCCGTACTCTAGGTTAGGAATCTTCGTTTTTTCCCTTCGGTTTATGGCCCTCGCGCTTCGCGCTTCGGCCAAATTGATGGGGGAAAAATTAGTCCGCAACTCACAGTACAGCACTCTAACTCGGTTAGTAAAGGTAGATAATCCGCGAGGCCGTAGCCGATGCAATGAGTGTGGAAGTGGAAGGAATTAGCGAGGGAGAAGATAATGAAAGAGAGGGAAAAAAAGAATTGTGGACTAAATATTCTGGCCAAATTTAATGGAAAACCGTCGATTCTACATAGCCTGTTAATTCTTTTAAAGATGAGGGATTCACTTTAAAAAACCAGTGCAAGTTTTGGCCTTCTAAAGATTTATAAGCATGTCACGCCTTCTCAGAGGCATAACAGAACCCATAGCGTTGAACTTCGCGGTAAAGCGATAGTGGTACAGTCACGTTTTAGACTCACGCGTTTTAGGCCGGTGGTTAACAATATTCGGCAAAACAGAAGGAAAGCGACCCGCAACAAAGTAAAAAGAAACTGAGGAGGAACTGCCGAAGTGTGATTACAAGGAGGTGTTCTTGACGGACATGAAATCTCAAATTGAAAGTGTTTGATATAGGATCTCTGGATTAAACCCGTTTGCCGGCGAAACGTTCATGGAAGAAAACGTTTGTTTTCATTAACACTGTTTTCATAAACCCAGACAAATAAATTTATAGTTTTGTTTAATTTATTTTATTCAATTTTCCTTGTATACTCTTGTAATATAATTTATTCACAACTACTTTACATTGTGGCTGAAAAGCCTCCATGAGTATGCATGTAAACAATTTTTATTGCACTTGATTCTGCGGTCAAGCATTCTTTTTGATAAATGGTTGGTGACTTGGATAAAGTGTAGATAATGAGAAGAGTTTTTGAGAACGCTTCTCCATTATTTAAGTATTCTTCTGTTTTAAAAGCATGCAAAAGAGGCATGTAAATTTCTCAGCGATACTACACAATAAAACGTCTAATAAGGCCCCGTCCACACTAATCCGTTTTCAAACGAAACCGGAGCTGTTTTGCTTTAGAACAAGCCATTCAAATCTTGTTATTGAAATTGCTGTAAAAGGTATTCAATTCAAAGATGCAATTACTGGCCGGGTCAGTAGAGATTTTCACGTGTTCCACTTAATATGAATAGGATTCAAACCCATTCGAAGATTTTCAGCTGGATCAGTGGATAGTTTTATTAGCTTCACTTAACTGAACGGATTCAAAGCCATTCGAAAATGCATTCGCCAGCTCAGTGAAGAGTTTCAACATGCTCCACTTAAATTGAACTGGATTCAAACCCATTCTAGGTTGCATTTTCCCCCCGAGCTGTGATTTTCACGCCCTCCACATAACTTAAACGGGATTCAAACCTATGTGAAGATCAAAAAGTGTTTTCTTGCTGGGCGGAGAGTTCCAGGCGCTCCACTTATCTTGAATAAGATTTAAACCTATTCGAAGATGTATTCCACAGCTGGGTGGAGAGTTCCAGGCGCTCCACTTAACTTGAATGGGATTCAAACCCATTCGAAGATGTATTCCCCAGCTGGGTGGAGAGTTTCGCGTGCTCCACTTAGTGCTTGTCTACTTTCACGTCCCGAGGTTAAGGTTGGTCAATGAACTCGGTGCTTCCGTACCTTTTGTTGGAAACCACGCCACGCAGGTAGCACGAGTACCATGCGTCCATCCTTTGGAAATATGAGTCCAGAGGGCAATAATGTGGTCCACGAATTCTGACGGGGTCAGTATTCATCGCAGATGATTTGTATTCAACTTACCCAGAGGATTATGGCTGTTTTAGGCAGGGGTTACATACCGTCACGCTCTTTCGCACGTGAGCGAAAAAAATAATAAATTACTTATAGAACTTAGCATTTCCCGGCCGCGAACAAAATGTACCTACCATTTCCATGAAAGAGAAAGTTTAGTAAGATATCATTTTTGTTATCTTGTCATTTATTAGTTTACTTCAACGGTCCACTTTTGATTGTAATACTACACAGCGCCGTAGCTAGTAACAGGCAAACCGAAGAAATTGCCTCGGTAATTTGTTTTTCGTTTTTATTGTTTTTATAGTCGTCATACACACCCTAAATACCTAGGAGGAGAATTTAACCACGGACGCTGCCTCAGTCAAAATTCATCTCTTTTCTGGCTACGGCCCTGCTACAGGCTTTTGTCTTGGTTGTTTAAATTGTAACGTCTTTTCTCAGTTGTAAACACCCCCTGAAGAAGTCAGGCAGAGCCTGACAAAATATTGGAAAACATCTAACAGTTAACCCAACCGTACGGTCAGCCACTCTAAGTTAGTTATATCAGTAGTGTTTAGCCATGATAGCTTTTTAGTAGGATTTTGCCGTAAGGGATGGAGGGAGAGACAGAAAGTCTCACCTAAGAGTCAAGAGATGACGTCACGCCACGCCTTCTCAGTACTAGCTGTGCGACTCCTTAGTCTTTTCTCGAAAATTATAAAAATACAGCAATAATTGTGATTTTTCACTGATAGTTTGATATATTTATTTCGAGAGGCACAAATAAAAGTGTTTCCCTGGTTGATAAAGGACTGGATACTATATGAAAGGCGACAACGAAAGGATGCTGAAGGTGATTTGAAAACTTTCACGAAACTCGACGAGACGCTCCCTTCATCTCTGGCGAGATTGGCCATACTTTGTAGAATTAAGCAGAGCGCAGGTACGGAATTATGCCCTTTTCTTCATTGTTTTTATTCTTCTTTTTGTATTTATGTGAGATTTATTTGCTGCCAGCTGAGCTACCGCTGTGTATAAGCTTTCTTAAACCAATGGCTATAAGCCCTACTATTTCTATAAGCGTTTCTTACCAAGGACCCTAAGACATGGGAATGACACATACAGGCCATTCAACTACTCACTGATGTCTTTAACTGTTTAGGAGAGCCACTTTATAGTGGGTGGACAACTATCAGGCTTGCTCAGTGAAGCAGATTATTGGCCAACAAGGTGACAAGAGTAACATGCTTAAGCTGATGAACTGGTCGAGAGACTGGGAGAAGAACAGGCTAAAAAGAATCCACCAACTAAATGTAAGAAGACCTGCAAACAGTGCAGTGGAATTCAAAACGATTTAATTGCCTTCTTTTTAACTTAGAGTACATGTACATGTATTTCTTAAAACATTAGTTGCACATGTACAAGTATGCTTGTAATAACCTTGTGGGTAATTTCCATGACAACAACTATGCTGATAATTAAAATTGTAAATAACCTTCAGTTTAAGTACTCTTGAGATAAAGTACATTAATAATTATTGTTGCAAACCAAGATGCAAGAAAGGTAGGCTCGCCTGGAACAGCATTTTGAATGTCTCACTTATCATGCGAAGTAATTTCAAGAAAAATAGTATGATACATTTTTAAAATAAATTTTTGTCATCTGCTTTGTTTCTATCTCATGTTTTTCATAATATGAGCATGTGGACAGCCAAGGAGAAGAGTCGTAGTTATGGTCAAGCCAAGGAGGATGCAGCCAGGGCTAAAAAAGTCATCAAAATGGTAAATAATTCTCTGATTTTAAACAACATCCACTTCCAATGAAGTGGTTGAATGATCACCTTACGGAGTTCTAACATTTCAAAGAAACATGTACAGCTGTCCTTTGCAAACGCATTCCAACCCATAAAAAGCAACCAGAGAGAATGTGTTGCGGTAATAGACTGGTTTCGTCGACATATTAAAATTCAGCTTGTAAGTGAGGCTTTGAGGACACAACAAAAGATTTTATTCATGTCTTTTGCTTGTGTCCTCTAAGCCTCACTATCAGACTGAATTCCTCCAGATTGACAAAGACAGAATTACTCCAGATTGACAACAGGAATTCTGAAATTGAAACAACTGCTAGGTTAGGATGTGGTGTCATACAATGTGGTTAGTAAAATTGTAGCATTGTGTGGGTTTGTTACTTTACACTCTTTTGCTTGTGTGCATGGCTTAGGGGGCTTTAATCCCTCATGTAAAATTAATTCAATTAAGTGTCAAATTTTAACAATCTTAACACCAACTGGGCAATATGGGTAATCTACCACCAACCTATAAATAAAAGTAATCTTTACCACCACTCAGTCAAGAAAGGTACTCTACCACCAACCAATCAATAAAGGTAATCTTCAATACCAAACAATAAAAGTAACTTTACCACCAACCGATCAATGAAGCTAGTCTTTAGCACCAACCGGTGAATAAGAGGTTATCATTACCACCGACTGATCAATAAGGGTAACTTTGCCACTAACCGTTCAATAAAAGTAATGTTTACCACCAATCGATCAATAAGAGTAACTTTACAATAAACCAATAACAGAGGGTAACTTTACTATCAACCAACCAAGAAAGGTGATCTCTTTTCATTACAACAGGACAATCAATTCTTTTAGTGCTAAATGCAAGTTGAAAACAATGCAGAAGTGCTCCGTTTTATACGTTCCGTTATTTCAGTACTCATACAAGGCTCATACAGTGCTCTGACAGTGCTCATTCAATTCACTTCAAAACAGGCAAAGATCCAGCCTAAACAGCGCTTACCAATGCGTAAATTTTACGTGGACCCTTGACCTATTGCGTATGCGACTTGCTTGTTATAATCTAAAGTTGTATGTATGGACGATATGTTCTTATTATGACGTTGCCTGTGAGGGCAAATTTATCCTATACTGGATAAACCAAAATCCACACTCCAAGATGAAATTAAAGACACTCCGGTTATTCTACAAACTGCAAACGACGGCCGCAAAGGACAAGTTTCTCACTCCCCGAAACCAAAGCTAGCAAATTTTTGGTGACATTGTTTAATTTATTCGCTCCCAGAGTGCATTTTGCTTCCACAGAGGGCTAAATCGTGCGAGAAAAAAGCGCGGGGCGAAATAGCTGAGACATGACTTATCCAAAGGATTGCCAGCTTGAAACGATGGCATCACAATATGTAATCGCTTAACTTATAATTTAGCCCACAAAAGCTAAGAGGAGACATTGTAGCCAACAGTCTCAGTTACAAATGCACATTATCCATTTTTTATCGAGCTATAACTAACATGATCGTGACAGCAGCAGGACACACATGTAGTAGAAGTACAGCATGGTAACAACCATTTTAGGAATTGAAAGAAAATTCAATAGCTATAAGCTGGAACAGTAAGGATAGCTTATACTTGATTAAACATTGCAAGATTTGTATATAATTTTTAGGGACAGACTGATTAACACATTCTTTGTTTATGGCGAGTTTACGCCTTCATTTCCCTTCATCTATTTCCGGCATTTGACCATTTTGGGTTCCTGGTCCTGTTGTTGTAATAAAACAAAAAAACCAATTGACGTCAGTATTTATACATTTGTCCTCTTATTGCAGATAAATTTCGGAGAGAGACATTGCGGTAAACAAAGAATTTGTTAAGGTGGCCTTAACCCCTATTTTTTTCTTAGCCCTTTGCTCTGATCAAAGTGGTCGGTGAAAAAATTATAGTCACGACATTGTGGTTCACCGCCGAGTTACAAAGGAAATGGGTCGAGTTGGTCTGTGACGTCACCCGGGGAAGCCATGTCGCTTGGGGAGATGCTGAGAGAGTGAAGAGACTGCAGATTAGAGGTCACATAAAAATTGTTCGTAGGAAAAAAATTATTACAATGCCTGATAGGTGTGTTGCTGGGAATTGTCTGTCTAAATGTATATTCGTGGACAACATACGCGGAGATTTCGTCAAAATACAACAGGGCAAGTGGGAACCGATTCCAGTAACAGTTTTTCAGGAACATGGCTTGACGAAAACTGTTAACTAATAATCGGAGCGTTATAATTTTTATCGACCTTGTAATCATATCTCATATGTCCTATCAATTGGCGAGTACCGCCTGGTCGAAACTCAAACTTGTGTTATATCGCAGTGCTTTCAGATGGCGAAGCACTTCGCTGCGATCACGGTAACCCTCGAAATGTTCAAATCCAAACATGAAAATAAATATCATTGTACTCAGAACCCTGCGTCGAAAAAATATAGTTGTGGTTTATTACATGTAATCTATTTATCCGAAAAGACCTCGAAAGAATTAAGTTTTTCTTTTATAATTTTTTAATGTGACTCAAAGTACAATTACAAGAGCAATACAAACAATATTACATAATTAATTACACTAACACTTATACTACCGTAATTACAATAATTGCTAACACTAATTAACATAATATTTTACAACACTTCTGCTACAGTTTACAGAGTTTACACATCTTACAATGCTTACGGAACGATACTACACTATTAACTTTACACTATGTATATAATGGTAACAATTATCTTTATGTTTTAATATGTAAAAAAAAGAATTAACAGCTACGAACAAGACTACGACTGGCATAAAGAAAAGAGTTACAAAAAGCGAGAGTAGAAAAAAAATGGATTAACAAAATGAGATTTAAAGTAGATTTCCCCAGATGTTGAAGAATTTATGCAGCTCTCTTTGGGCAGTATAACTTTGCTTTAAAATATCAAGTTTATCGCGGAGGCGGAGAAAAAACCCTTCAAAACATAAGTTGCCATAACATGAACTTGTCGCGAATATATGGAATTTTGCAATAAGAAGAGTGACATTAAGTGCCTGTTTATTTTTTATGATATCATGCCAACCGTATAGGATGTCAGATTCGGTTAAATTGACCAGTTGTTTGAATTTCTGGTACCACCAGTTGGTGAATCTGTCCCAGAAAGCCTTAGATACAGTACAGTGGTAAAGTAGGTGGTTTATTGTTTGCTTTTCAGTGGTGCATAGAGAACAAATGTCGCTTTCAGTAATGCCAGCTCGAAAAAGGCTGGATTCAGTCGGTAAAATGTGATGTATGATTTTAAACTGGAACGCAATTAATTTCGAATCTTTGATAATTAGGAAAGGCAACGTGTACACTTTGTGTATGCTTTCTTTGGAGAAATTGTAATTTAGAATTCTATTCTCTGATGTCGGTGGACTTACGTAGTTGTTTAGAAGTGTAGCATAGGCTGCACGGGTCGAGGGAAGGTCTTCAAGAGGGGCGTTTAGGTGTGAGTTGTTTTGGTTTAACATATTCTTCCATTCTGTAGGAATGGCGGCGATGAGGCCATAGTATTGTGTAAAAGGATTGTTGATGTTCACTTTGCGAATGAGCTCGTCTAGTGAGAGGAAGGTATTATCTTCTTTTAAAAAATGTTTAATGCGTGTAATCTGAGCCTCAAATAAGGGTTAAAAAAACTGGCCGGTCAAAGAAGTAACTTGCGCGCCACTTTGC
>CM042749.1:35284349-35304882 GCA_022496165.2 Catalaphyllia jardinei
TTATTCTGGTGTGGCAGCATGCAGATTTTGCGTGCCGATTTTGTAGATTATGATTGTAACGCCAAGCGGCTGGGTACAAAAGTCAGCAGCTCTCGCTTTCCGTGGTGACCGTTTTGCTTCAACCTTATCTCTTCGACGCTGTTCAGCTAACTTGGTTCCGCGCGTTGACCAAGCTGCGCCATGATGGTCGGTCTGAGGTAAGGCCTTCCCAGAGAGGAATTCGACATGTGAGATATAAACAAGCTTATTTCTCTCTTAATGTCTCTTTTCAAAAGCGCGTAAGCCATAGGATTCACTGCGGAGTTCAGAACCAAGAGACAGGTTACGACATGGCCAACTTTTTCGGTGGACACTGGGCAAGAAAACGTCTCGCATAAAATTGAGAAATTCACGATAATATAGCATCCCAAGAAGAAAACGACTAAAGCAATTATGAAGCGAGCTGTGTTGGGAGTTCGTCGTCTGCGGGCAGTAACAGCTTCAGGAGACGAAAAGTTGCATTGAAGTTGTAGTTCTGTTTCACATACTTGGTGTGACTGTGCACGAGCTGTTCTTAGGATACGAACAATGATGCATAAGAGCAGCACACATGATACTATGTCAAAAGCAGACACCCCGAGTGATCGCAAAACTTTCCAAGCAGTCTCGGAGTTGGTGATGTACATTCCAACGAATAGCGACAGAGAAATCGCAAACGGAATCAACCAAGCTATCCAGATAACCACTCCTGAGCGTCTCCTAGTCATGGAGGTATTATATTTGAAAGGATGAACGATGGCGACGTAACGATCCCAAGTCAAGGTGCAAATATTTGATACCGAAGAGTGGAGAAAGAACCAGAAGAATGCCATGTACACCTTGTTGTTACAAGCCATGATGGAGTTATGACAAAAATATCCTGATGGATAAACGGCGATTCCGACACCAAAGTCAGCCGCAGCCAAGGAAAGGATGAACCAGTTGGCCGAGGAATGAAGTCTGCGAGTTTTGGCAATAAGAAGGATAACAAAGCCGTTTCCGGTTGCTGTTAGGACGGAGAGTAACCAGCCGATAACGTTGAACCAATTTTCCATTTCGCTTTAGCTTTCAAGAGAGGGACATTCGGAAGAAATGGTAAGCGATGTTTTCTGAGAGGACGTTAGGTGAACAGGTGAATACAGGTGTGTTAATTTCACCGGTCCTTTTAAATGCAAATTCTTGACATCATCGTTTCTGAAACGTCATCAAATGCCAGATGAGAACAGTTTCTGGCTGCCCTAATTAATTGTTGTCAGTTTTAGAAAAGGCATAAGCTCCGAATTCTTTTTGTTTTTAAAGTGCAAAATCTCTTCAATAGGGCATTTATTTGTTACCAATTGGTGGTGCCATGTTGGAACCCGTCTGAGGGACTCCAACTTGGCGGCCGCATACCAGGAAACATCTGGAGTTTACTCTGGCTCTCTTAAAAAGTTTATTCTCTCTGTTAAACTTGAAAACATTCGCATAGGCACTTCTCCCAACATATTGGTCGCACAGAACTCGAAAACATAAGGCGAATCGATATTTTTGTGCACGTAACATGTTACCCAGAAACGATGCCGATGTCATGCATTGTGAAAAAACCGTGTTCTATTTTCAAAACAAACCGGTCTACCGAGCTGAAGACAGGCTAACAGATATATGTTACCTGATGAAGGTAAAAACTTAAAATTTTTACTTTTAGTTTTTTCTGACGTCACGTGGAAACCAAGAATTGCTATTTAAAAGAGCACTTAGTGCGATATACATCAGAGCATGCCACGATAATTATTCATTTTAGTTGAATTTTCCCATAAGTAAACACATTGGAGAAAAAGTTACAAGGAAATTATAACAAGGCACGTAATTGTTTACGAAAGGTGCAGAAGCCACTTACAGGTATCAAATTACAAAACGTTGTTACTGAATACATGTGATGGTCTAACGAACTAATTTCGATATATTAAAATTCAGCCTCCAACAAAGACTGCAGTACGTGACATGATGGAATCCCCCAGTGTCTCTTGCTGACGTCTATTGTGTTAAGCGGAATTTTAATATACATGTCGTACACAGATTACGTGATAAAAGAAGTGCGTGTAGAAAGCCAACGAGAGCTGATAATTTTGTTGTAGGTATGATTATAAACAATTATTATACAGTTAACACTCTAACTCTTTCCTGATTGGCCGAAAGCATACAGTGAATTTTCGAAATCAGCGCCCGTGACGTCATAACTGCATGTCAAGGACACTCAAGGTCACGGCTTGTCATGTCAAGTACTAGTTCGCGTGCTTTGTGCTGCTTCCCGTCAATGAGGAAGCAAAAACATGACTTCCATTTTTTTCGTTCAATGTATAATAAAACAATTAATACATTCGGTTTTTGTGATATCTAGAATAACCAAGGTCTCGGTAAAGGTTATCAGCTTCAGCCTTCGGCTTCGCCTGATAACTCTTACCTCGACCTTGATTATTCTGGATATCACAAAAACCGCATCTAATAATAAACAATTAAAACAAACATGGTACGGGTTGATGTTGTTATGCTTATAACGGAAAGCTCACTAAAATCTAAGGTAGTCTATCTTGGCTATGGTTAGAGAGTAGCATTTGACCAGAGTTTTCACACACAGCACGACCTGCCGAAGTCGACTGCAATAAACCTCACCAGTGGACATGTTAAAAGAGGGTTTGACTATTGACAACTGAAAAAAGGCTTAAGTTCTAGCCTGCAATTCATAATCTTCCAAAAGGTGTCCTGTAGTGGCTTCCTGTAGTGTATTATTCTGGTACATCCGAAAATGGTGAACAATTAAACCTGAAGAATACAAACAAATTGAATTTTTCTACCAGTCTACCAATGACGAGAGTTTTCACTGCGAAATGCTTTGGGTATCAGTTATCTTGATCGGAAATCAGACAGGACCTTTGGAGTAAAATAAGGGTGTATTTGCGTTCTAACATTTTATCCTATTGTAAAGTTTTTAGGTTTTTTAAACCATTGTTTTTCTTTGAATTCGTGTCGTGTATTCAAACCCCTTATTCAATCAGTTGACGTTTAGCGAACGTCGAAATGTCATAATTTAAAAACAAATCTAATTTTTAAAATTTTCTATTGTATCACAGTGTCTTTCTTTGGGAAAAATAAGAAGGCAAAAACGGTATTTTTAAAAGAAGCAAATTTGCCTACATCTTCTTTTACTTCACATTTCGACTACGAATCAATTGGTTGGCTTTTTGCAGAACTATTATTGAGTAATAAACATGCAATATAAATTCAAGAAATTATACCAAAATTATTTTAAGCAACGACGACGACGACGCCAAGACGACGCCAAGTAAAAAATGAAGTTATATTTTAATAACGAAATTCGCGATTCTCTAGATCACTACGTACAGTTCCCCAATCGTTCTAAAATCGTGCTTAAGCTAAATACGCAATGACGGCGTTCAATTACAAATGGAAATACCAAAAATTAGCCGTCGTTGTCCACGTTCTGTAGACGACGTAGAACTTCGTCATTTCACGTTCTTGTGTACAAATATTTATAACGCACGTGCACAGCTATTGTTTTGCTCATGAAACCTTTTGTTTTGTGACGTTCTCGTTGCCGTCGTCGTCGTGGTTTGCTTAAGCTCCCTCTTTTAAAATTTCGTAACAGCGATGTTTGACGAAAACCGCTTTTGATGGGAATTAATCCCAACGTAAAAAAACCTCTTAATGTCTTCCGTCCAAGTGTGTTGATTGATAAATAAAGATGCCTTGACTGTATTCTGTTCTGTTGTAGAACACGAAAGAAGTGTAGGGGAAAACACCAAACGTAGTCGAGTGTTTTTTATCCTTCTGCCGCTTTGTTTTATGATAAGGAATGGAATAATTTCCTCACGCATCAAACCAAATATTTTTGTTCATAGAATATTATTATTGTAGGGGCCTCATCTTTATGAATTAATTTTCTCTTCTTGTAACTTCACTGTAGTAGTTGCCAACTCGAAAGCTTTGCTCCTTTGGCCACTACACACTTTGCCTTAAAGACATGCAATTTCATCTTTGCTCTGTTCCTTTTTTCTTTGTTTCGTCCTCTTGAGATTGTTAATGATTTATTATAATCAAAATAAGTGTGAATAAACAATGAATGAATGGATAAAAAATGAATTTAAAATAACGATGGATAAAATCGTGCGATAAAATGAAATGTTACTATTTGGGAATAAGATAAAAAAAAAAACTAATACAGTATACTCACCTTGCCTGGTTTCTGTTGTCCATTTGGCCTATTTCATCATTTTTGGTAGGGTTTGAGATGTTTGTCGCAGTCTTGTATGGACGAATTCAAGGCTGTACAGAGCTTTTTCGAAAAACCTGATCTGCGAGGGCGTTTTCTCGCCAAGATTTGGATCCCCTGCTCGATTTCCCCCTCCAACGCAGAGAAGGATAGTCCATTTGTCCCCTTTTCTGGTCGGCTTGGAAAAATTTCTACTATTATACCATTAATATTACTATTACTATTACTGTTGCTATTGCTATTGCTATTGCTATTGCTATTGTTATTGCTTAAGTTTGTCATGAGTTTCTTAAACAGTGATGTTGTCTCAATATGTCACAGCTTTCGAAATGACATACGCGATCGATGCACAGCTCGGTGCCACAGAGTTACTCCCATGCTTGCGAAGACACAAATTTTAAAGTTTTATCTGCCCCATATGGGGAAACAAAAGTCGAAAACATCTATCATCGTCCGAGCGTCTACGAAAGCTGTGGACAGTTTATACGCGCGAATTTGTTTAACAACTAGTAATCTTTTCGATATCTATTATCTAAAGATAACTTTTAGCGAGCCTAGCCTTGATATTATAACTAGTAGTTTTGCTTATAACTATTACTTGAGGAAAAGTTTAAGCAAAACTTTCTGTGTAATGATGAACGTTGTTGTGGACTTGCCGCCATCTTGTGCGAAAGAATTTCGTGGCCATTCTAAAATAGTTAAACAAATGAAACGACGTAGAGACCGAGAGCTATCTAGATTGCCGAAAAAGATCATAAGATCCATGAAAAAGAGAAAAGTTAGGTGCAAGCTGAAGTGTATTCTCGGAAAATATACTCCTAAATTTTCCAGATTGTATGGCTTAAGTGACTCACTATAAGTTATGGTATGCAACATATCTGGAGAAGAATGAATGGTTTTTCAGTAACGTTTTAAAACTTAAAAGTGTGACAGCAAGCAAACCTTCCGCAAAATAACAAACGAATAACTAGTTCTTGCTTAAATAATTACAAAATAACAAAATCAACCAGCAGTACCAAAAAACAAGATTTGTGTCTCAAGAATGAAGCTTTTCACATCTGATGATATCAAGTTAAATCCAAACCCTGAACAAAATTTAAACAGTCAAACTTCTATATTGCCAGTTGGTTCCACTATGTTGTTAAACTTACGATTGCGTCAGCTAGGATTGATTGAGACCTGTTGATGTTGGTGGTGAAGGCGACTGCTTTTTCCGAGCAGTTTCTCATCAGTTATATGGTGATCTCGATCATCACCTACTCATTAGACAAGCTGGTGTTCAATACCTTAGCAATAACCCTGAACGTTTTATTGAAAGTATTACTGAGAATTCGTGGAGTGAATATATAAATAATATGTCAATGCAAGGTACATGGTGTGATGCACTGTTTGTACAAGCAGTTGCAGACTGTCAAAAAATGGAGACAGAACTAACACGAGCTGTTAGCAATTAGATTATGAGCTCGAGATTTTTATCGCGTGATAGTTGAATAGTTGACCAGGGCGCAGCCCGAGTCAACTATCACGAATAGAAATTCACTGCTAATCGTTCAAAACTTTATCTAAATCCTTTTCACAGGCCTGCAAGAAACGGCCTTCATTTTGCTGACAACAGTACACTGCTACGCTATTCACTATCTATCACATATTATAGTTCACAACTAAACTTTCTCCGATTCTTATTGGTTTAAATTGATCACGTGACGTTTATCCGCGGAGGGCCACTATCAGCCCGTGGTGCCCATCCGCCAAAAATACCCGGATGGATAGTAGTCGTGCGTTTTTCTGTAAACAAGCAGGTTTGGTAGAAAATGAAATTGTATTTAAGGGTTGTTGTCTGTTTTCGTTTTCAAATTTTATATTTGGCTTTCACGGCTCTCGCCTCAAAATCTTCAAAATAATTCAATTGAAGTCTGATTGATTTTTGAATTAGCTGCGGAAGCAAATTTAGTGGTGAACAATAAAGACAATAGAGAGTTTATGTCTCGGAACTACCGGTCTAATAGTTCCCCCTTGGAAATTTGATGTTCTTAAAGCTAGCATATTTGCCCTCGAAGCTTCGCTTGTCGGGCAAATTTTTGTTTTAAGAACATGAAATTTCCGCGGGGCAACTGTCAGCCGATAGTTCCTCGACAGAAACACTCTATTGTTTAAATAGATAGCGAGTAGCGTTATAGCCAATCAGAGAACGAAATTCGTGATAGAACACTAGTAGATTTATACTAAAACTCGATAGAAACACGGTAGAAACACGGTACAATCGAGCTTTAAGAAAGGGTACTTATGTCAGCTACTGAATGGTCAGACTTGATTTTGCTGCTGTCATGATTTACTTTGCTGTTTGGTTTTGCTACTATATGAGTGTGAATGAAGTGTGTGTATGTTGTAATGAAGTGTATATAGATCTATCTGTAGCTTTGCTAAACTGCTCTTTTTCTTTTTTGCTGCCATTTACTTGACCATGGCGGTGTCCAACCAGAAAGCTCTTGTTACTTTGGCAACCAATCACATACAATTCTTTGTCCTTTACGTATAAAAGGCTTTATATTTCTCACCTGTTTTACTATTTTCATTTACTTGCCTATAAATTTAACTAAAACACGCGGTGACCCTGTATAGTGAAAATAAAAAAAACATGCATTGAATAGGTGGAGTAATGATTAGGGAAAGCGGTCATTTACGGTCAGGAAATTGCGGAAATCCCTGTGAGCTTGTCTCAAAGTTCTAAAATTCTAAGGGCTCCAAAAAAATTCCATTCAGTTTGAACTTTTTTCAAAGCTGAGTTACATGGTTCCTTGATATTTTTTAATTCTTTCTTTTTCTTATATTATACATATGCTCTTTAAAACTGAGGAAATAGATAACCCTACCAGACGACAGCGAGTTGAACAAAGTGCGTGCTAATATTGATTTTTAATGAATGCCATAAAATTCAGCATTAGGCGCAAGGCCTAGTCTGGGACCTTAAGTCGCCTTAAGTCGCCTAAAGTCGCCTTAAGTCGCCTAAAGTCGCCTTAAGTTGCCTAAGTCACCTTAGGTCAATATTGGTTACACAATGTTATAAGGGTTCCCTCCTTTTAAATTGTACCCATAAGGAGGATATTAAGCTGGAGAATAGGTAAACTCAGCTCCAGTCATAAGGATCAGAGGAAGAGGCATGAGAGCCAAATGATTAAGAAGTCCTATTTTGTCCCCTAGTAGGGATCACCCATTGTGTTCTTGGGTAAGATACTGTACTCTCACAATGCCCTCCCCCCTCTCCCAGATGTAAAACTAAGAGGTGGTTGGGGGGAAGTAGACCCTGCAATGGAGTACTAGTTGATATGAGGTAGGCAATGGCTTTCACATACATGGAAACCACATGTTATAACAGTTGCGCACCTGTTAAACCACCATGTGTTAAATAACATGATTAATTCCTGCAAACAATACTGAATGAGGAAATGTCTCTGCGACAATGTATACTCCTACTTAATGTTTGTTTTGTATTTCATTGTGAGTTGATCAAAAGGTTGACACTGTGTGTTATCTCCAGGAAATGAATAAAAATATGATTGATGGCAAAAAAAGCAAATGAGCTGTGGCTGCAACAATTTATTTATATTACTGAATCTGATCAAACTTACAGTTCTGGGTCATCAAAATAAAAAAAAAAAAATAAATAGAAAGGTATTCTGGAGAAAAGCTACATTTTTGCCAGTCACTTTTACATTGAGTAGTAGAAATGCGGTAATCCAAATTCAGTTGAACTGAACTGAAGCTGAAGTTTAGACACTTTACTTACCCAGAGCAAAAGAGTGACAAAAGTGGGCCATTTCTCCAGCATAAACCTGCACTACAAGCTTCCACCACCGTATTCGACCAACTGTGCATGTTCTAACTTTGCAACCCAACGAACCTACTAAAGGCATAAATATTTATCCAACATAAGGCTTTGACAGTTTTTTCGTATATATCGTTAGTTTGATGTTCAGCATCAATGAATGAACTTCTCCTATTCCGAGAAAAACTTTCAGCAGCAAACATGGCCGCTGGTCCAACATTTGAGCACGTGACTTAGTTTACACACGAGACCACTCACGTGCTTTTCCCTCGTGGAGTAGATTATCATGCTGGCCTGCAATCTTTGAAGTCTACACCCACAGAGATAGTCCACCTTCTTTCTATTAACTGGCTACCTGCTTGTATTGTGGAAAGAAAAATCGTCCCGGCGACACAATTCGAGGTAAAGTAAATATTTTTTTTCGCTATAGCAGATAGTATGGCCGTACTTGGTGGGAGAGCTCGAATTTTCCGCGGTACGGCTGCGGTACGGGCGAAAAGAAGGGAAACTCGCGAGATGTCCCGCTCCTCACTTCGAAGCATGGAAACTAGGATAGCGGCCCAAAGTTTACTGGGAGAATTAAAATGACGGAAGGCAGTGTTCGTAGTGTAACATCAGTTTGTTTAATTTCGTTGTGACTCAATAATTTCTGGACAGCTGCAACGCATTTTAATTAGCTCTATTTTATAATTCTTGTGTCAAAGTCAGCCTGATACTTGTAGTTAGTTTCTGCTGGTTAAATAAATGCAGCTTAATACTGTTACAAGCCCAAAAACAAAACTTTAAAGTTAAGGGTTATTTCATTTTTTGTAGGTCAAACGCTGCGGTGCTGAACCAAGTCAAAACTTGGAACTTGGTCCTGGTGATCCGATCAGCGGAAGTAGAGATCTTTCAACAAAATTCGGTTCTCTGTAAGTGAGACGTCAAAGTTTTATGGAGCCAGAAAGTGGTTGGGAAGACAGGAAAGGAAGTCTTCTTACCAAGGACCAGAAGTTATCACGTGGTTGGCAAAATGGTATTGGGGTGTTTTCTCTGACAAAGGCAGGAGAACAACAAATTGGTTGGGTCCCAGAAAAGGATCAATGAACTATGGATGCTGTTGGAAAGGCATGTGATTTGCCTAACTTCCATAATCGACAATACAAGTACCAAAAATATTGGAGACAATTTTACCAAAGAAACAATTTTTATAATAATAATTATAATAATAAAAATAATTATAAAAATCGTTACCTTGGTAAAATTAATTGTGAAGGCTCCTTGGTGTAGAAGACACAGGACAGCACAGGACACATCACAATAGAATGCCTCACTAACCTATTTTGTTCATTGTTTTTTTTGTCCTCTTGTTTTCTATTGTTGTAAGCCAACTGTGTCTTTTACACTAAGTAAGCGCCCCAAAGCAACAAAGCAAAGAATCTTGTGTAACTTTAATTATTTTGTGGAAAATTAATTAGTTTTCTGTAAATCATCTCTATTTTCTTAAACTTAAAAGTTATGTCACTATTTACATATTTTTATAGTATTGTTAGATGTTGCTTTGTATTTTGATATAATTACTTTAGGCATATACCAGTCACCATGTTGATTCCTGGCTATTTATTGACTAGCTTGGACTATATAATTGAACAATAACTGTTGTGGTAATTCTCTAACCATTTTTAGCTAAAATGGTTTGAAACTGGGATACTTGAGACTACGGTGACTTATAGCAATACAAAAGTAATCAAGATAATTATCATAATATATGTATTAGGTAATATTGGTTTATTGTGAGGGATTCTGTGAATATTTTTGAATTTTATAGACTTTGCTAACTTTCAGTTTTATTACTTGAGTCAAATAAAATCGCCTTAAATCGCCTTAAATCGCATAAAGTCGCAATGATTTTTTTTGCCAATTTTGCTTAAGTCGCCTTAATTAAGTCGCCTTAAATCGCCCAAAGTCGCCTTAAGTTACGGCGACTTAAGGTCCCAGGGTAGGCCTAGGCGCAACTTGATTAATTGAAAACGCTGTGAATGTGCAGAGGTGGTCGAGCACATTCTTATAAACAAATCAAAATATTGACAAACATTCAAAGAAAGAGCATGAATTTTTAGCTCTTATTAACCGAGCAGGAGATCTGCATGGGAGAATCTTGACCGAGGTCTGTGCACACGACCAAGGTCAAGATTACCCCATATAGACTGACTTAGCTCGGTTAATAAGATGTTTATTATATGCCAAAAACAAGAACAATTTGAGACGAAATCCGATAGAAAATTGAGCAATTTCAGGTTTTAGTAGACAAAAATCAGTACCAGAATAAGTATTTACAGTCATTTTTACATTTACATTAAAGCTAAATACATAAGTAATTCCCTGCAGTAACACCGAAGAAAATATCCCATGGAAACGAGAGAAAATGAATTTTAAAGTTCAGAGAAAGTGTGTAAACACACCAAAAATTTCATCATCAGTTTCATTTCACCAGTACTTTCAGGTGTTTCGTACGAAGTTCAACATTCGTTTTCGACGTTGGGTGTTGCTGGGAATGGTTTCTTTGGAGAAGATATTTAAAACAGTCACACAGAAGTTTGCAATACGATGCAAATAATCTTGGTCCTAGATTTTTGTCCACTTGTTACTCTAACTTCTGGTGGATTGCGTCTTAATTTGTTTCATGTAACTGGTTTGTATTAACTGACATTTTGCCTGCGAACGGCGATAAGCTGAATTTAAAACTTCCAAAGTTTGCTCGTCCTCTTTACTTTTTTTCTCATCAGCTTTTTGGCACTTACAGAGGTAAATCTTGTTAGATGAAAATAGTCAATGATTTTGCATTTTCGTTTGCAACTTTTTCGCTGCAGAACATTACCGATCTTGACCGCGGTCAATATCGATTTCAGCCAAACAAATTCGTGAATTTGGTAGTTCCTAGTCCTTGTGAAACAGAGCCATATAATAATTCATCTTATTGCACTCTGATTACTCTGACCAGGGGCAGCTGACAAAATTCTGTGCAAGTTTACTAATCAGGGGCACCCATCACATCGTTTCGGTAAATTATCTGTCCGTGGTACAGTCTTTTATAACCTCTTCGATTGACTTTAGAGAATTGTCACTTCAAATTTTCGTGATGCAAAAAGTTTAATGAAAGTCTGATGCTTTCGAATTGAGAAAACTGTCGCTTTGACTACCGAAAAAAGGTCAGTTATGAGTTTTTAAAAAGGCAAAAAAGTTGTAACGAAAGACAATAGGTTTTCAGGAAACTGTAGACAAAAGAGTGCTTATAAAAGTATGAACTGCAAATATGACCAAACAGATAAAATTTTTATCTTGAAAGAAAACCATTCTTGGGTACCCTTGACTAATGAAGAAAAACCTCGAATTTTCTAGATTTGAAAAACATCATCTTTGAAAACTCGCTGTTTAGACAAAGTTTTGAGGGAAAATCCATTAAAAAATTGTTTATTGCAGCTTGAGTTTTCTACCCTAAAGTTTGAGGCGTCATTAAGAATGCAAATCACTAAATATTGATGACATTAGTGCATTAGTGCCAAATTACTCAGAATTGCTTCACCTACAATATAACCATCGCTGTCAAAACTATTGAAACTCTGCTTGTCTACAAAGACTTTTCCAGCTGCATGGAAGGTTGCCAAAGTCACGCCTGTTTTCAAAGGAAATGGCAATAGGAATGACTGAAGAACAACTACAGGCCGATTTCTGTGCTTCCTGTTCTCTCTAAAATACTGGAAACACATATGTGAATACTTGCTCAATTTCCTTTAGAAGAACAATCTGTTTCACCATCTGCAGTCTGGTTTCAGGTAATCCCATTCAACTGAAACTGCACTTATTCGTTTGATTGACCAGTTGCTGTTTAACCTCGACAGTGATAGTCACTGGCCTTGTTTTTATAGACTAAAAGAAGGCTTTCGATTTCAAGGATTGACCATAAGCTGCTAATATCGACGCTAAAGTTGCTTGGACTGAATAAGAAAAATATCTGATGTCACTTGCTGCTTCACATAATTTATAGTATAGGTAAAGTTGGTTACTTTGACCTTACACCAGCTTACGTGCTGGAGATGGCTTGGGAAAAAAAATCTTGTAAATGTTGAATGTACCCTAAATTGTGCATCCCTTACCAGTAAATAATGCAATGAAAAATAATGATAATTAAGCATGTCATCAAGAACGCTGATAAGGTTATTACCTGTCAACCATAAAATGAGCTGCAAAATTACTAAGCGTAATACTGAAGTTAAAAAAAACTACCTAGAATGGAAATTGCTAAGCCCCTTGCGTCAAACGTACCCAAAGGAAAACTAGGAAAAAAAGATATAAGACAAATATGATAGCAGACTTTTGTGTCTGCCTACATTCATGATCAGTTATGCCAACAAAACAAAGAGTGCTATGTTTATGTTAATAAAAGAGCTGCCCCGAGAGTACCAAACGACTCTTTGTTGTCTCAGGAAAGCATATTTCTGAAAGTGAAGAATGATCATCGCAGTAAGTTCCAATTCAAACAATTGGAAAGAAGAAGCCTGAGAAAACCAAGGCTTCAACGGGATTCGAATCCGCGGCCTCCGCGATACCGGTGCGATGCTCTACCAACTGAGTTATGAAGCCACGCATTGGGAGCGAGGTCAGTTTACTCAGTTCACATCTTCCCGTGAGGAGTGAAATGATGTGTAGTATATATGAAATAATTCAATGAAATAATTCATATATAGTTGGCATCATTCCACTCCTCACGGGAAGATATGAACTCAATAAATAGACCTCGCTCCCGATTTGTGGCTTCATGATAAATTTTTCATTTTATTCTATATACATTTAAGAAATCTCTCTCTTAGCCATTATAATTATGCCATGCCCTGCCGAATAAAGACACCTACTGTAGACAGCGCTGTGTACTGCACCCTAGGATTATATAGGCTTCAGTGATCAAAGGACTAAGGCAGATCATAATTGCAACCAACATTAACATTAAGAAAATGCATTGACACAGATTACAAATGTTTATGAGTGTCTTTTATAGTCGGGCCCAATTATTTGAGGGTACATCTGGCCAGTTTCAATGCAATTCTCGGACTAATGGCTCCACTCCAGTTTGGGTTTCGTTGTTTTGTGATAATCGTCAGTGGAACCAAAAACTGAGGGTTAACAAGATCACCTCTTGACCTCTCGAGGAAAAAGAAGCACAATAAAAGCTATAATGAAATAAAGTTGACCTGTTATCTGTGTTAATACATGGGAAAATATGAGTGGAAACATTTTCCCCACCTATTGTGTCGGTACATCAGCAACAAGTACAAGAAATAAATATAAAAGATACATACTTGAGACAATACTTCTATACCTCGATAGAAACACGAAATTAGCATAACTTAAGGCGGCGAAATACGAGATACAAAAACCCTCAACTTGTCGCGCAACGAAGTTTCGTTGCAAGTTTTCTTTGATGTTTCCCGTTTTCCACCTGGCGCGATCAACTTGACCCGCAACAAAAACATTTGTTGCGGGTTGAAGAAATGCAGCGCGCTGATTGGTTGATTTTCCAAGTCACAAGCAAATTTGTTGCGCGACAAGTTGTGAGTTTGATGAAAAACGAGCAACAAGGCCAAAATTTGTTGCTAAAAGTAGACCCGCGCTCCACTTTTCGCAACAACTTTCTTCAACCCGCAACAAATGTTTTTGTTGCGCGACAAGTTGATCACACAAGGTGAAAAACGGGAAACACCGACGAAAACTTGCAACGAAACAATGTTGCGCGACAATCTCGTATTTCGCCGCCTTTAGGTCGAACTGGCCAACTGGGTTGAACGTGCAACGAGAATTTAAGTTTTGATGATCTTCCGATCCAGCCTTTTTCTCGCAGTGTCTGCCAAAAGAAGAAGAATTCTTTTTTTATCGAGTTATAGATACATTTGTGAGATTTTTGGAAAACTCCTCTGTTCCGTTTCTTATTTGGTCATGAATACCTGTTAAATAACCGTGTTGTCAGGTAAATAAGATTAATGCTGTTGATTGAACTAGTTGAACAGATGAGACGTATGAAAGGTAGGGAAATCAGGAAAAACATTTAGATTCTAAATTGAACAGCCGCTCGGCTCCGAGAGAAAAATTGAGCCTACATTAGTCTAGCTAATGGCAGCGGTTCCTACAGAAAGATGTGTAAAGAGTTGTTAAGGAGAGCAGAAGCCTTTTGAGTGCAGTGACGGCAAACATTCTACCACTGGTGTAACTTTCTTGCTGATAGTCTTGGAACAGCTGAAATTAAGAGACTATCGAGTCGTACATTCTCTTTTGTTGCCTTTTATTACCACGTCAGTGTGACTTGCGGGGTTCGCTTGAGAATCATTTTATCCACAAGCAAGTTGTGTTGGACTGAAAATACTGACTGGAAGACCTCAGGAAGCCATTGCCTGTAACTGTGCACACATCTGATCACTTTCACGCTTCTCGATTCCTGTTAAGACTTCCTCTAAGTTCTTGTTCATTTAACCGTAGGGAGAAAATAAAACTTAAAATTCTTAGACAACACTTTTTTGCTGGCAAAAATTCGTATTTCACTTATTTATTTTAATTATATCAGGAAGCCCAAGAATCTAAATGATCTCATTTTCCTCTGTATTACGTTGACTGTTCAATCTGCAAGAAGTAAAAAAAAATGCTTTCAATTAACAATCAATAAAATTATTTCTCGAGGTGCGAAAAGGAAAGCGGTTGATTTTCACTGAACGGAAAATACGTAACTAAGTAATTATACACCTGTACTGCGGTCTTCAATATCATTGACAGCAAATTTACTTAACACGGCAAGTGTTACGTAGACACAATATAAACATGGGAAAAATAAGTCATAAACAGTTGGGCAAATACAATTTTCTGGCTAATGGCCTCACTTTTTAAGGTTTCCGCTGGTTTGCCGGCGTTAAGTCAAGTTGGGCACTTAATTTGTACATGAAATATACTTGAATTTCATGAACAGTTCTCAAGGCGGCAACGAAGAAATTAATTTAACACTCTTTTTAGGTTAATTAGGTTAATGGATGGGGAAATTTGGAGTGGAAACACTAAAGAGTCGGTACATCAGTGAAACTAGGACTAGAAAATATCAACCTAAAGCGCTCCAGTTCCTTTACGCTTTCGATTTGATATCAACTAACTTCTCACAATCAAAGTTTGAAAGCGTTATAGCAATGGCCACGGAAGGCGACACACAGAATGTCCCAGTGCTAGTTAGTTTAATTAGTACTGTCATCATTAACGGAATCACTGGCCCCTTAACAGTTCTGCTTAACGTGCTGGTGATAATGGCCGTCAAGAGAAGACCAAGACTCCAGACTAACACTAACATCTTGCTGGCCAGTTTAGCGGCGACTGACGCGGTGTTAACAGCTCTTCTAGTCCAGCCATCGTTCATTCTGTGGAAAACGCTCCAGTTACTGGGGAGGACAAGGCAGGAAACCGCCAACGCAACCCGTTTTCACAATTCGTCTCTACGCACCGCTTTCATGTTTTCCTCCCTTCATCTGATGCTGGTGACGGGCGAGAGGCTTATAGCTATCAAGTTCTTCACTCGTTACCCTTATGTTGTTACAAAGCAGAACATAAAGCATGCAGTAACCGTGCTTTGGATCTCAGCTATCATCTGGGGGATAGCAGAGATGGTGGCACAAGTCAACAGTAAAGGTGTTATAGGTTATATGAACTTTCCATTAGCTTTCGTTCTGATTTCGTGTGTCCTTTTTATTACATGTTCCTATGTGATTTTGTATCGTGAAACCCTTCGCCAGCGAAAGAAAATCAAAACCCAACAGCTACCGCAAGAAGCGGTGGAAAGATTCGCTAGAGAGAACAAAGCGCTCAAAACTACTGTGTTCATAGTCGGTGCCGTTGTGATTTGCCTTCTCCCAATGTTTTTTTTTCTGTTGTGGGTAGTCTTGCGTCCGCCTGGTGTAAACCCCACGAAGTTAAAATACTATTTTGCCCTTTTACCGTGGATTCGCACCTTAGGCATACTCAACTCGCTTCTTAATCCACTGATCTACTGCTGGCGACAAAAAGAAATGAGACAGTTTGTGATTGGATTTCAAGCCCGTCAGATTGTACTTCCTGTAAACTTAAGTTAAATGTGTGGGACTCTGAACTTTACTGTAATTTGTATCGTTGCATGCAGATGTAGACCCAGTGTATGTTGAAATGATTTGTGTAAATTAAAAATCAAGAGACTCTTGAGGCAAACGTTGTGTGTTTGTGTGGCGGGTTGAGGGAGAGTGGGGCGAGACTGGATACTTGGGGGAGCTTTGTGGGCCCATCCCTGAAATCGGCTCGATAACGTCTAAAAACTAAGTTTTCTGAAATATGTCAAGTGGTGAAAAGTGAAACCAAAAAATTAATTCTGCCCTCGTGTCAAAATTCTAATAATTTCCAAATGTGGATTTTTGTCTAGTTTACTGTAAGGGAGTTTATCCTCATTACCGCCTCCAGGCGATTATTATTCTATCGAACCAACAACACGCCATAGCAATGTTGTAATTTTTCTTATGAAACTAGAAATCAGTGTTCAAATTTGTTATCCATTTAAATGACAAACTGAAATCAGCTGTATGTTTGATCTGCATCGAAATTTCCATTAAAAAGCAGCATCCGTTTGCTGAGTGTTTTTCTCACCTGTTATAGCTTTAAAAATCACGGAAGTAAAAGGTTTTTATATTTTTAAATGATAATCGAGAAAACTCTAAATGTTTGGGCCGGACGGTCTATATATAAAGTTATGGCAAGAAATTCCTACTTCGAGAAAAGGTTGTTATGAAAACCATACTCTGAAGATCCTCTAAGCTAATTACAAAGTAACTTTCATCGTCTTCCGATGATTAGTTACCGTGGATGCCGGTGAAATAACCATGACGTCATGCTTTATTTGACCAATGTACTGTTTATTTGATTGGGTTAGCCAGGTGAAAAATATTTGAACGTCGGAAAGGAGCTGTCAGCAAACTAACCAGTTTGATGTCAAGTAGGACAACAAATACATTCAATTTAATGTGGTTAATGCCTTATTCACTTGTTTTTGTTTCTGGACCATTTCTTAAACTAGAGAGATCATCCGCTATCTTTATTCAATTGCTTATTAATGGTACAGAACTTGTTATTTTACCCCATTCCGGGTTGAGACACGTGATTTGTACGCGGTCAAAGATCCTCCACTTCAATAGTGATTGACGTAAGGCAAGGCGATAAACAAATTAAACTGATCTTCTTCATAGGCTAATGCATGGGAAAATTTGTAGGGCAAACATTTTGCACACTAAAGTGGCGGTACATGAGGACAACTAGGGAAAGGAAACTTGATAACTTCCTGAAAAACTGCAGCGGCCTCACCACGCTCTTGACTCGACACGTAACATAG
This sequence comes from Catalaphyllia jardinei, assembly GCA_022496165.2. Lineage (NCBI taxonomy): Eukaryota > Metazoa > Cnidaria > Anthozoa > Scleractinia > Caryophylliidae > Catalaphyllia > Catalaphyllia jardinei. The sequence goes on from CM042749.1 coordinate 35,301,867, forward strand.
TTGCTATCAGTCATGTGTTAATAAAGTTTACTAATTTTGAAACGCTACAGGAATGGGTACAGAAAGCGAAGCAAATAAATAAATAAATAAATAAATAAATAATCCAGTGTTAGTTAATTAGCATCAGCGGATTTTAAGGATTGGGTAATTCGGTGGTTTCCCTTTGAGCGCTTCCACTCAAAAGGATTAATTGACAACCGCACGCGACACACCCACTATTGATAAGCGTTATTTTATATTGCATGTTATATAATAACCCAAGTTATTCTCGCATTTTGATTGGTCCTCGCCTATGATCTATTAGAGGACAGATGCACGATTGACGTCATTATTACAAAGTTTTTTCCCTCTGCCGCTCTCTGCCGTTTTAAAATGGCGAAACGTTTCGAGAATTAGGATAATATTTTACGTGACTGGGCAAAAGATAAGGTACAAAAAAGTCTTGCCGAGGCATTGAACAGGTTCGAGAAGCCAGAAAACGAAAGATAAATAATTTTCTAGCAGCCTCAGTCGGCAGTCGAGCGAGACTAGCTAAACCAGGCACAAACTTGAACCAGACACAAAGTGACCAAATGCCCAATAAGGGTCAGCATATCATTAATTTGACCAAAGCAAGTCTTTCAACTGAGTTTCGGTTTGCTCAAGTTTCCCGGAGGGTTTTAAGGGAGGAATGATCAATGGAAAAGTTGTTGGGTGGTATCTTGAACTTCCCATTATTGGCAATATATATAACCGAAATTTGGTATCAAACAAATAGATAACACCCAGCAACTCAACATAACAAAACATAACAACATTTATTACACAAGTACAACAACCGTGATCCTGAATAGAGAAATCGTCAGCTAACCCTGTATAAAACAATTTCCCTGACTAAAAACTTCCTGAATTTTTTTTTTAAAGTTTCAAGAACTAGATAAAGTTTGATAGCTGCTGATTCAATAAATATTCCAATAAATTTTAAGTCTACTGTTAAAAACAGATACTGACTTGGCATGTACTATATGTCTTGGCAAGTCGTTCCATTTCCTTACAATGTCAATAAAAAAAGAATATTTTTAACAGTTACAAACATAAAATGGATATGTTGAATGATTGATTCCCTCAAAACACTTTGTCGATAAAAGATAGCACAATAAAGATGTAACATCAAGTTTATTTACCTCGGATAAGCGCTTTATCTCGGAGAAAATCAAACTCGAAAACCCCGGAATTCGCAGCAGTTTTCAAAGTGAATAAGATACCATGTCCCTCAAGCAACCTTACATCTAACAGACCAAGCTCTAATAGAGCCACACTTAAACTATTGCAACATTGTTTGGAGAAACTGTGGGATAACTTTGCGAAATAAATTACAAAAACTATAAATTAAGCAGCCCGTGTTTTGACCTATTCAAATCATAACGTAGATGCTATTCACCTGTTCAAACTTATCCGTTGGTAAAATCTAACAAGCCAGCTGCAATTTCAAAGAGCTACTATGGTTTAGGAGTTTCTGCACGGGTTGGCTCCAGAATACAACATATATTCTAAATTCGAGAGGCAAGAAACCGCTTATAATCTGAGAATAATCTAAATGTTCCATTGCCACACACAAACTGTTGCAAAAAAAGGTTTAGCTATAGTGGCGCCATTCTTTGGAACAGTCTTCCTTCTGACGTAAGGGAAGCAGAGTCCCTGAGGCAGTTTCAAAGTCTACTCAAAAGATATGTATAAGGCACGGCATTCGTGGAAAGAAGCTTTTTAATTTAATTAGTTTTTTACTATTCGTCGATAGTTTTTAACTGGCGAATTTTTAATCGTGTTTAATTTAAAATTACTTACTTGCTATTTCTGAAGCCTCCCGGGATTTCTGAAACCTGGAGTAATCTAAAAATAACTGGAGAGGCCTATATGGCGTTATATAGGGGATGGATTCTTTCACTCTTCATCCACTCTTAACTGTCGGTCTGTTCTCTTCATTCATGCTGTAACAAAACTAATGATGGAAGTTTAGAAAACTTAATGAGTAGCTGTCTTTATGAACTGAAGCTATCGTCTGTCGAACTTGGGCACGAAAACCTCCTTGCGTATAACATCGCCTTGACTAATTCCCGAGAGAGATACAATAAGATTTATTTAGCCAAATTGGTAATTTTTTTCCCGCAAGTTGTTCAGTGGATACGGGATTTGATGCATATTAAGAGAGACAGTCTATAAAAGTCGACCAAAATTGTCATTCAATAGCACAAGTAGAAAAATTGATTTCGCTTGCATTTTGCCCAAAGAGCTCTATCACCTCCTGCCTTGTTCATGGACACACTCTTACGGTGGCTCAAAACAATTTCTAGCACTTAGATTTTGATGGGTCGTTACAGCCACTCTTTATCACTTGATGTTACAATCATGGTATCAAAACAGTCTCCAACCATTGGTAACATGTTGTTATTTTTTTGTAACATGATACGTTACCATAGCAACAGTATGTTCTGCTAAGGACACCCCTAATTACAGATTTAGGTCCTTATAATTCCAAAACGGCACGGTAAGTTTTTTTCATTGTCGACATTTGATAAGCATGATAAGGAGCATTTCTTGGAAAAGTTTAAAAAATCTTGTAGATAGGGTTCAGAGCCACCTTAACTTTTTTGAAGGTTGCAGTTTATAAGGAAGGTCCTACCTCTCGTGGTTTGTAGTGGAAGTAATCTTCCCTTACAGTTTTAGTACACAGCACTCGGATTCTAATTTCCCTCTCTTTCATTCTCCTCCCCCTCGCTTATTCTTCAGTTCACTTCAGTACTCACAGCATCGGTCACAGCATCATGGATTACATACCTGTTCGAGAGCCGTATTGTAAGTTACGGATCCTCGTTTTTTCCCCATCGATTTATCACCCAAGCCCGAAGCGCGGGGCGATAAATTGAAGGGGAATTACGGTACTAACCAAGAAGAAGGGGCTAGTAAGGTATTTATTACGACTCTATTGTCTGACATATGCATGTTGTGCCGCGTAGCACTATGAACACAAATGATGTAA
>CM042749.1:35309846-35330019 GCA_022496165.2 Catalaphyllia jardinei
TTTATTTCATGTTAATTTAATTTCTGTCAAGTGTAAGGGTCAATAAAAGTTGTTGTTGTTGTTTAGAGTGGAAAAAGTTGTAAGCTTTTACTTGCTATAAAAGGAAAGAAAACTTGGCGATAAATCACGAAACAAGTAAACAGCACACACTATTTTAGCGGGCCGTACAGTAAAATATGGCGCTTTAAAAAGGCCAATTTACAGTTATGTGCTTAGTTGTACACAACAAAAGCAGTAGGCCCGTATCAAAACAAGGCCACCTCCAGCCTCACTGTCATTTGCAAGCCAGGTCACTGAGCAAACAACTGTAAAATGGTCCATAGACCAATCACTGACAGCCGGTGCGGTGTAACTGAGAGATGCATTAATTTATATTAAATCGGGGAATATCTAATTCTGGTCGTGTTGTGTGCGTGTGTTACAAGTTGCATTGCTGTAATAAGTGCATTGAATTGTTGCCAAGTGATTGTTGTCCCATGTTTTTTCCATAGCACTCTAATTTTCACAGTGTATGATATCCTTCTCCGTCATCACCAATGTCGCAAAACATCGATCATTGACAAAACGTGCAAGAGTTTCGCATACTTGTCTGTCATACCCTAGTTCACTCGATAAAAAAGAATTAAAAAAACGTGCGCAATTTAACTTTTGTTGGATATTATTTCTCGCACGGCATTGCTTTGTTGTGCCGACTTTATTTGTCACAACAAATTTAAGCAGCTGAAGAAAGAAGGTTCACCGGAGTTTTTTTTTTTCAATTTTATTATTTTAGAGGCACGACTACAATTCCCACATTTTTGTTTTCGAAAAAAAGAAAAGTTGGCTTTCCTCGCTGTCCACAGGCTTATTTCCTGGACGAAAAATTCAGAAATTATACAATTCACAACCACAAGAGGCTTAAAATTGTTAAGATTGACAATAGTATCTCGCATTGAAGAGTGCGTTCCACTATCATGCAAGTTTAAATTTCTTTGAGAATGGTTGTTTTGTTTAGATACCCTTTGTTCGTTTGTTCATAAAACTCTGTCCCTGTAAAATCTCGTGCGGTTATCACGTTTACTGAATGGGTGCGACGTTTTGCAACCTTTGCTTTTGTTTTCTCGCTACATTTATTAAGCTTGTTGTTTCCTTCCCTTGCCACATTTTTTGTCTTCCTCAACCGAGGTCAGAGAGTTGGTTCACCGTGTTTTACAGTGTTAGAGCTATGGGTCATCTCCTAGTTATTGCAAGAGTTCTTACTCTCTGGTTTGTTGTTTTTGGACGAATTTCAGGTTAGTATTTTGACTATTAGCGGCTTTACCTCATTTCAGTGCTTGTGAATGAGGAAATTTTCAATATAGTTTCCATGTAATGTATCTGAACGTGCATAAGTCAAGATGACGGAAGCATTTGTTCGCGAAAGTAGAAAATAAATGGTCGTATCTTGTGATAGATGCTTTTACAAAATCGATAGTTTTCTTTGTTACTGGCAAATTAAACAGACAACAGTTGACTTGCAGGACTTCATTCGTGTCAATATTTGAATGTAGTGGAAAGAATCTAGTAAGCTCAGTTTAAAAACTCTTGCCGTTAAAACTTATTTCTTTGGGCGTCATTTTTCGGTACAGTAATATAATAACTTCCCTGGGGCTGTGAAGTTGGCACTGTGCAGCAATTGACGCTCCACACCGATCCATGACTTATCGACGCAGAAGCGAAGCCGAGAAATTTTATTCCTTGTTAAAAGTCGGAAAGGTCGACTACTAGAAAAGTTTTACGGAGGAAGGAGTAAAAGAAACGAATAAACAAGAATTAAATATTGTCGAGCTCCGTTAGTTTCCTCGTACTTAGCCACAATTGTATATACCTGAGTTTTCTAGCGGTCCTCTATGCTTCAATTGTGTTAGTTTCAAGTCGGTTAGGCTTCAGTTGTGTTCTGATGGCTTCACCATGGTAAATTTTTGCTCTCTTGTTTTTTCTTTGCCAGGCTCAAATGGAATGCTATTTGGATCTGGAGACATAAATGTCCAACAGGGTAAAGAATATGCCTGCAAAATGTTTCCCTTTGATCCAGACTTCTCCTCTGACGACGTGCGCGTGCAGTTGGCTGTTACATCCAAGAAATACGAAGCAGCTGTAACCTGGATAGGGGAGGCGTCAAAATCTGGGTATGAAAATAAAATTAATTACAAGAAATTCATTGTTTAAAATAAATAGACAAGCGCTTTATTCTCTGTTTTAGAAACAAAAAATAGACCAGCTGTGATTATTGTAAGGGCGTGGCGCGATTAATCCTTAATTTAAACCGTACCCCAGTTGATTGAAAGTCGAATGACAATTTTCACAGGGCAAATCCCTATCTAGTGGTTGAAACAACAAACCATACTGTTAACTGGATAGTCATTTACCCAGTAAATGTAGCGTTATCCATCTTTCGAGCAACCCGGGCCGGATGCATTAGACATTTTTTGAGTGGTGTGTTGCAAGTAAAAAGTTGCAAGTAAAAAGTATGCTTCCCTTGGAGCTTTTGTTAACCAGAAATTTAGCGCTTATTGCTGGAAAGCAACATAAGATTTTGCACGAAAGAAATCTGATCGGTAAAAAAAGCTTTTTGTTAGGCGGCTCTTTGCCTTCTAGTTTTCAGGGATGTGTTGCCACTTCCGGAGCGATCGCTGGATCCAGAACTGTCTCTTTGCAGTGGATTGCCTATCAAACTGTTTCAAACGGCGCATATGAGAAGAAAGTCAGCATTCCGATGTGGACCACAGGCACTGAGTGCGTTCGGGAAGATTTTGCAAAGGTCAGCATTATATTTGGAAGTAACATCAATATAGCGTTCACGGTTTGCAAGATGTAACATTGAAATTACAAAAAAAGCAGTGAATCAGGTATTTGCAGAGAAAACCCTTCTGCCAGCACTTGAACTTAATAGAGGCATTTTTTCGCCTATAAATTTAATTGATTATTAACGTTCTACACAGCGCTTTCTATCAAGGGCATCAACCCTAGAAAACGATTTAACACGTTTACAAAACCTTGAAGGCCTAGTAAGCTTTCTTGAGACGAAATGTCATTGATTCAAGTGAATAATTTTTATGCTCTGCCAAGAGAGATAGTAATAACAAAGATAAGTTGGTTCTGAAAAATTCAACCCTACCGTCTATGTAAGTTTAGCGATTCGCCTAAAATATTAGAGCGCTTTTTAGTTAAGCACTCACGACGGCCTTGGCAAGGATGATGATTTTAAAAAATGACGGTTGCACATTTTCCCTCGCAATTCTCTAAATGGCGGCGTCCATTTCAATAAGAAAATAGGGAAAATTATGTAGCAGTTCACATCAATCAAAGATTGTGGCCATTTCACGTCTGGTTGTCTTGCAGAGGACGGTTAGGAAAAGTACAAATATTTATAACGCGCCAACAGCCGCTGTTTTGCTCATTACATGTTTTGTTTGGTGACTTTCTCGTTGCCATTGCCTTTGTCATTTAATAGGCAGTTTTAGCAATGGCGACGGCAACGCCGAGGACAACCCCCTCTAAAAGAGTATGTATTTTGCCCTCAAATATCCCAACTGTGTAGATCTGTTCAGTACACTTATCGGTCTAAAAACCTGCTCAGACTAAATATGTAATGACAGCGTTCAGTTCCAACGAAGACACCAAACAGTAGTCATTGCGGTCCACGTTCTCCAAACTACGTACGAATTTCTCATTTCACGTTGTTGTTATGCCGAGGACCGCAAAGAAATGTACCAAGATTCAAAACTCACGTGCAGAGCCATTGTTCTGCTCATTAATACATTTGTCGTGTTTGCTAAAACTCTCCTGGCGTAGTTTGCTAAAGCTAGGCACACACTAGGGGACTAGTCGCACGGACTTATCCCTTCTAATAGTGTGTACACACCAAAAAATTCGACCGATTTGTGGGACTATTGGTCCCTGCGACTAATATCTGAAATCAAACCAGCTTAATTAGTGGGACTAGTCACAGGCCCAAAAAATGTGGTCACTGCGACTACAATTTCGATGCAAAATACGAGTACACACTACAATATTGGTCCCCAAAGCAGTTCCTGCGACAAGTCCCCTAGTTTCTGCCTAGCTTAATTAAGCTCCATTTTGGCATTTGAATACAGGAAACTGGCTTAATATTGGCTTAATGTGTTAACTTCTCTTTTTTCCTTCTCCAGTCTTTCACAACTGCTCCGTACGTGTTCGCAACCGCTGTCCATCAGATTACCAACAAACATGACGCCGCAAGCGTCTGGGCAGAAGATGTCACTAGATCTAATTTCAGAGCATGTCTTCGCGAGTTAAAAAACTTCGATGGTGTGCACAAATACCTCTCTGTGGTAAGCACTTAAGGCTTTTTAGGGAAATATTTACACAGCTTGTTGAGCAAACTATTAGTCCTTTCATATTAAAGATCTGACGGAGAATTCCTACTTCAGAATTTAAAAATATCAATTAAAAGTAATTGAAAAATAGCAAGTGAAGAAATGTCTGCTACAACAAATAACAAACTTGCAGTAAAACATGGTTATCTTCGTCCAAAATACACCTTATTCTAAAATGGCCTCCCTATAAGTGTTCTTTTGTTTACTTGCAAATCAGCCCTTGTTGCCTCCTCCTTAAATTCGAAATTCAAGAGAATATTTTCCTTCGACGAGACAACAAGGGCTAATTTTCAAGTAAACAGAGGAATACTGACTAGAATGGCGGCCATTGTGGAATAAGGTGTATATTGTTTAGTTACTGAAGTAATCTATACTCCACTATTACTTTATGGAAAGTGCGCGCGTGCGGAATTTCTGCCCGAGTTGTTGACGTATCAGAAAGCGAGTGAGCGTAGCGAACGAGTGAGTTTTCTGATATAAAACCAACGAGTGCGTAAATACCGTACAAAGCATTTTCCATGCTGTAATTTGTTTACTTTATACTTAATGAGATTTTCACCCCGGCTCAACCATGCACATTTTAATACTTCATTCGGCAGAACAAATTCCATATTAAACTTGTCTTTTTATTCCGTCTAGGTGCAAGCGCACTTTGTCGCCTCCTCAAAAATCTATTAACACGTTTTTACCTCATCCATCAGTCAACGCTTCAGTTGCGTTTGATTTGTTTCCCTTGCCTTTGCTTCTAGCTTCAAGACATTTCCTTGCTCAGTAAAACTCTCTGTCCTTGTTAATGCTTACGGCACATTTAGAACTTTTCTGGCCTCTTCCTTCTACCAAAGTAAGCTAACCGTACCGTGCTCGTCGGGGTTTTTACCTCGAGTTGTTTTCTTCTGCTGTTCCTGCATTTGCGACATAACTGAGTAAACTTGTGAAAAACTCTACAAACCACTGTGAATGAAGATTGAAGACGCGCCAACAACAATTTGAACGCGTTGCAAATGAACTGATACATTTTGACACCTAGTTTCTGATTGGATCAAACGCTTTTCGCACGTGGGACAAACTCGTTTCGCGATTGCGAATTGGAATAACAAATTTCCGTATGAGTTTTTCAGGCGATCGATTCTATCCGAAAATCTCAGTAAGAATGAAATAATATAGCATACTGATTTAAACTGTTTTTTTTTTTTAAATTCCTTTATAGAATATCTTGGCCTTCACTAACGCCAGTGTACCAACTGGTTGGACATTACCTTTGGCCGATGAAATGAACTTTCCCAACAACTATAGCCCTGATGATAGCAAAGGCTATAGCTTCTGCAAAGTAAGTTTAGTAACATCTTCAAAGCGACGACTAGCGCGCCCTTACTAAGGCTGCGCCTGTAGAAAAAACGGGAAGGGGGAGACTGGGCAGAAAATCTGGACGCTGATTTCAAAGTTTAATAAAATAATTCAATGCAACTTGATTACAATAGCCGAGATTTGGGACCTTGCCACAAGCATTCACATCCATACCTAAAAAATTATTATCTTTTGTTTTTCAGACTATCGACTTCCCTCAGAGATTCTTTGAAACTCCAACTCTGGTTACGACAACCAAACATCTCAAAGATGACGTCAGCTCTCACATTGATGCTGATAACAACGCCATTACAGAATGGATTGAGGTAAGAATTTACAAGACTACCATTTTCTAACGCAACTACCGCGGCATTCATTTAACCTTCAAAGGTAAACTCATATCAGACCATTTAAAGGGCAATGCAATAAATGCATCTTATCCACGACCGTTGCTTTTAACAGCTAAACCGAGGCACAGGGGTTTTGAAGGTTATTGTCAATACCTTGTAAACGAACTACACCATGGGCATTTCCTCGCTCATAATTTCGTCATGAGCAGTGCCTAACGGCACTCATTTTTTCTGACTAACGCCCAATTATGACCAGCTGCAAACCGTTAATACCGAATTTCATTTCTTAAAAAAAAATACTAGCACTGCCTCAATCGTGAAGTTTGGATGTTACTCCGTGTCCTCCTTAATAATTTAAGGAGGCTGCTTTATGTTCATTCGTCTATTTTAAAGGAGGGAAATTTGAATTACTACGCAATTTGAAACTGTGAAACTATAAGTTCTGGCCCCGATCTCAAGTTTACTTTAAGTTTTAAAAAAGGTTCCAGGTAACCATGTTTGCTTTAATTTTTTCAGAGCGTCACAACAACCGACTTCCAGGTTTGCTTGAAGGATATTCAACGCTATGACGCTCATCACGACCCCATCACGCTTAATTATATGGCAGCTGGGTGTAAGTATTCTATCCGCACTGTCATTTTGATGTCTAACTTTCTCAGTGAGCCGGTTTTCAATTGTGTCTCATATGACCAAGACCAAGGCTTCAACTCTGGACAATCAAAAATGGCACAAAGTCTACTGAACGAATGAGAACGCTGAGCAAACACATGAACCCAACCAAAAGTGCAGGAAAATGGGCGTGAACTACTGACGATCGATTTTGTTTTTAATTGTTATCCGACAAAAAAGTGGCGCGGGCTTTATAGCGGTTTTTAACAGAGTATCCTAAAACAGAACTCGAAGTAATTACTCTGGCCCAGTTACAAAGGATACAGACAATACAGTGAACCATTTAAAATTAAAAGTAAATACATGGACCTGACGCGAAGAGCAGGAAAAACAACGTGTCCGAGCGATTTGCGATTGGTTTCGTTTCTGACTAGATAAAAAGGTGCCGCCACTGATTTTTAAGCAAATCCTGTCGCGTACAAATTAAAAAACAATTACTTGTGCACACACAAAATTCACTAAAACGCCAATGTAGAAATAGCGAAGTAATAAAAACTAAACCAAATACAAATTATTTTCCCCCGTGATCTTGAACTACCAACTAACGACCACGCGTATATGCCATATTCATCTCGCAATTTCCATTGAAATAGACTTTACTATCTTGACAGATTTCCATCCCTGCAACGGCAGAACATGCCCATTTTATGGGGTATGTCAAGCACCTACTAAAACAACACACAGATGCGTATGTGTTCCTTGCACAACAGAGGAGTCGGCTCCACTGTGTGACAACAATGACGTCACACACAAGAACAAATGTGAATACAACTACCATGTCTGTTTGGCTCAAGAAGAACCCGGTATAAAGCACTATGGTGGATGTAAACGTAAGTCATTACTTGATGTATGTGGCTGGATATCTTGCCGTAAAACATTGTTCTGAGTTGACTAAGCAAGAAATTCCTAGACTCTTGTCTCTTGGGCTTTTACTTCTGCATCTACTACTACAGTACAACTTGAGTACAACTGTGGACTAGTGCATGCACACACAGTTAAATACCATATCGGCAGCTATGTGTGGACCACACGGGACCAAAACACCTTCGACTTTCTAAGAATGCAAACCCAAACATTTTCACCCGACGTTTAGAAGGGAACTATAAAGTTCTTGAAATAATTAACACAAGCTAAAGTTTAGTGAAGTAAAAACCCAAACAGGACCTTGGTGCATGGGGGATTCAGAAGCAAGGCCAGTAGACGGACCTAAACAAGACCATCGGTAGCCTATTGTCTAGGCCTCAAGAACACTTAAAAAAACTAAGTTAAACAACTTAAATCAACAACTCACTCAGTAGCCGGTCAGCCCCTTAAATCAAACACCAACCTTGAAATTAAAAAATAATAATAAAAAAAAAGCTCCGCGAACACTACCAAAATCACACCTAATTCTTGCTTGATAACTGGACCATTTAGTCTTTCTAGCTAAACTGCTATCAATCTATTACTAATGTCGGGAAAATACAACAGCTGTTTGTATCTCACACTAATATATTAAGCTGATAGAAAACCCTACACTACAAGTACATGATACTCTACAAATCACATAACATACATGTCCAAGACATTCTTGACTACTGTTTGACTTTGCGATTAATCTATTGCATAATATCACTTTCAAGAACCTGAAATGATATCTCTAATAATGGTTTTTCTATATTCTCATTATGGTTTTTCTATATTCTGCTATATTCTCATTAACTGGACATCTCCCCTTGTGTTAATTTTCGTAAACAGAAACTTCGAGTAATCACTCTCGGAAAGTCATGCAAACGTCCAAAGGTGATATGGAGCAATATTACGATACATGAGCGGCACTTTCCATTAGATGAGAAACGACGGTTAAATTCTTGAACATTGCAAGTCATGAATGAAACCCTCCTCTTGCTCTATCGGTAAACTGTTGGATAATTTTGTCGATGATCTCGGTGAAACTTTAACATTTAGTTTAGTCTAATTCATAAAACTTTTTAGCATTCTCCATCCAATCATCTGGAAATCAACCTCTCACGTAAGACTAGATGTTCTCGTCGAGCTTCAAGAAATCTTCGTAAGAAGTACTTCTGCTTGTTTGATTTTCGTTTTCAGCATTTGTACTTCAACGTGGTCGTGTTGCCCTCCGCTTAGAAACAGAAGATGTCCGCTGCAGAAAGGTTTACTTTAAGACGGCAACTTTCCAGAGCAGCAAAGGAAATGTTCGTGTTCAGACCACCATTAACTACTTCAACTACAGCGGAAACTTCATTCACGACGCTGCAGTGACCTGGGTCGAGAACGTTAATCTAACCTCCTTCGATGTGTGCGCGCTTAAAGCAGGAAGGCTGGACCGTTTGACGCCTGATAGCGGGCTCACATTTGTTGACTTCATCGCTTTCCAGGAGGCACCAAAGAGCTCCTCGGCTGGTCAAGTCATAATGAAAAATTGGTGGGATGGAACACAATGCGAATCAGTTACATTTGAGGTGAATCTAAACTGAAATAACTAAGTTAATTTTGACGCCAGAGTTACTAATTACCATTTTAAGTACTCGAGAGAAAGGGCACTGTTCCTTTAAAGAAATAAAGCACGAAGTCAACTTTCACTTACTAACAAGTTGACAACACAATACATATATTTCTTATTATCTCAGGCAAACGAAATCACTTCACCACACGTTTTGGTCACTGCTCAGCACACAGTAGTGGGTCTAAAACACGACGCCGCCACGGTCTGGGTCGAGAATGTCAACAAAAATACCTTTCTCGCCTGTTCGAGAGAAATGCAGAACTTTGATGGATTACATAAAGACATCAGATTAGTAAGTTTTTTTTATACACACTATTTGTAACAGTAAGGCACGAGGCACCGACCGCGTAACATTCATAGCTTCAGTTCAGTAATGTGAACGAGTCTCTAGTCACTGAAACAGATTGAAATACCGAGCTAGATAATGGCTGTATCCGACCCTGAAGATTGAAGAGTCCGTTTATTAAGCGCAAACGGACTAGCTCTCCGTGTTTCGACACGTTTTTGATGAAGTTAAACACACTAACTATCGCTATACAACGTTTTTACCGAATATGACCTAACAAAATTAGGTGACATCGCCGGGAAAATACCGGCGCAACTCGGGCTTCCGCACGTAGAGATCTATGAGTTAGAGTATTTAAGCTTTTAAGAAGGGTTACATTGTCCAAGATTACCCAATATTTCCAGCGAATGTACTCTTCATATCAAATCACGGCAGCCATGTTGCTGTCCTAAAATAATATATGTAAAAAGCGGCCATGTTGGTGTCTTAAACAATACTGTCAGAGTTGAAGTCTCCTCTTATATAAACATGAAATCGCTCTATCAAAAATAGGCATTGCTTCCTCTTCCACATTCAAATAGTCCTAAATTAAAACTGTTCCATGTACTTTCTACACCGAATACATGAAAGGTGCACCGTTGTTGTCAGCGCTGGAGTATAATTTTCTTCCGCTTTCATCCTGTTCTTTTCCTTCAGAACTGGTTTGTATACGACAAACTTCCAACAAATCTTGCCGGTGAAAAACATATCATCGAATTCGAAAACAACATTTTACCGCTTGCTGAGAATTATAACTCTTACTGCCAGGTAAGATTTTTATCCGCTTCATTGTTATATATAAATTTATGTCTTATCATTCATTAAAAAAAAGCAGAAAAACATTATGGTACAAATGCAGTCATTTTGTTATGTCTAAATATTTTGGTATTGATTCACCAAATAAAGGAATTTAATTTTTATAAAAATTAAGGTATAAAACCTCTTTACCTAGCTACATACTTGCAAATAAAATCACAATTACATACTTACAAATTCGTATGAGTTTTATGCTCTGTTCTGTTATTACTAATGAATTCCGTCTGCAGACTAATTCGACAATCTTACGATGAAATTCATTGTGAATAATAGGGCTGACGCATAAAAAAACTGGCGTCAGTTTGTTTTTCACAATAACGAAAACGCACGAATTATAAATTCGTGTACCCGACCGCTTATTCCAATAGCAATTACCTAAGGAGCGCCCGCGAATTTCTACAACTAGTGCCAAAATAGATCTTACCCAGTAGCGGATCTATAAAACAAACTGCCCGTTTACCATTAAATGATACAAACGGAGAATGTACAAGGCAAAAGGATTTTCCAAACCAAGAACAATGACCCTTTCTGTCCATTACGAAATACATCAAACACGAAACACCATTTCACGAAATTTCCAAACACCGAGAAAAGAGTTGAGTTAAAACGCGACGCAATATTAATTATTTCTGACCTCGTGTTGTATGGAAATGTAGTCAAATGCTGTCTTGAGTGTTTTTGCTATAGCTTTATAGTTGAAACTAAAACTAAGAAGAAAACTGTGAAAAAATCGTAAATATCTATGCTAGATCAGATATCCAAACACCGTAATTCATGATTTCGTTTCTTTAAAGGATAAGCCTACTCCAAAAAACGTATATTTGTCCACGCCACTAAACACCTTGAACCTTGAATTTACCCACTCGCCGAAATTTCAACCTCAAAAGTCCAGGTGTACGTTATGCCATTCGTCTCCAAACAAGCCCAAAATTCGAACATCGATGCCACCATTTTGAACAGTACTCGCCAGCCAGGCCCCATTTTCATGACCTCATTCCGTCCGAGAGATTTTGTGCAAATGCTCTCCCACAAGCCTTTTTGACTGCTCCTCATTCAGCCATATTATTTTAACCCAAGCACGCTTCAAACCCCGAAATGGTACCATTGAAGACGGTAAAAAGAATAATTGCTTGAAAAAAATTCTACTGGCCTTATGAAGGATGCCAACTCAATTCCACATTTTATCTTTCCCGCCAATCTTGAGCCGTAAGGAATGACGTCACATAAACACAGCCTGGCTGCCAAGACATTTTAAAAACAGCGGCCTGCAAAGTCCCTTTTTTGAGACGAATTACTTCAGGATGGTGCTCACTTGAAAGGCTAAAACTTCAGTGAGTTAAAAAGCCGAATATTTGTCCAAAAAAGTAAGCTTGTTTGGACTGACATGCTCCTTTTAGACTTATGACATTATCGAATTTTCGTTCAATGTTTGAACTGGTCATTTTCTGCTGCGGAAAAGGAAAAAACCAAAATACTTTCTTTCCAACTATTTATTTAGATATACTGATTTATTACATACTCTCTGGATATCAGTGTGATAAAGCCGTGACTAAAAATGATACCGCGAAGTGATATGATATCATTTCATTGCAGTGAAACGATAACATATCAATTCACGGTTTGAATTGTCCAATCAAAAAGACTGTAATAATTTAGAAGACTCGCTCCTTCGCGATATGGTAGTAAAAACTGTGAATAAAAACGATATCGGGCTCTTAAACGTGTAATAAGCTATATTTAGACTTTTTAATTCATTTTTTCACCCCCAGATCGTGAATTTTACAACACCCAAGACTTCAACGCCCACGGTCATTGTGTCAGCGTCTTATCTTAATTCAGTTCCCCAACACAGTAACAGCATTGCCACTTGGGTCGAGGTATGTAAATGTCACAATCTCCACTATCTCCAGAAGCAGTCTCTTCACCAACAAACAATCTCTGCCAAATTTTAGAGTAATATATCATTATAAATTATATTTTTCATTTTGAGATCTACAATCGGCATTCGACAAGCACACTAATCCAGAATTAAATATTGATCAAGAAAATCTAGACATAACCTCGCCGAAATTTATAAAACTGCAATCAAACAAAAGAACACACGATACTTCTGCCCTTGGGTTAAGTAATTTGTGATTCTCTGTCACGCAGCTGTCACAAACTTGTTTCAATTCTCGTCTCAATTCAATTCTCGGATCGGCTTTTTTTAATAGTTCACAAAATCTTAGTTACAATATCTTTTTTGGTTTAAACTTGTGTGTTCTTTTCTTTTTCTTTTATTTGTGTATTAGCAAATTACAACTAAAGGCTTCAAAGTCTGTCTCAAAGAACTTCATAATCTGAATGGTTATGACCCAGTGAAGGTGGCAGCTCTTATCATTGGTAAGCATTCTTATTTTATAATAATTGATTCGGTTAGATTTGACTGAATAATAATGGTAAGCCCACAGGTCCACGATAGCCCCTTTCATCTCGTTTAGCCGGTTTTTGTTTAGTACAATCTGATTGAGCAGGAACTACATCAGTCCATAGAATGTAAACTATCTAATGTTGAGTAAAAAAGACGACCAATCTCAAAACAACGTTTTCTTTGATGGACACGACAATAATAAGTCGAGAAGAAATTTTAAATCAGGTTCCACGTTAAAACTTTTCCCCAAAACCCAACGTGTCCCTCTACTTTTTGAAAAAAATAAAACTTTATTCAGTCCATTGAAATGCCATAAAAATCCAAAAACACACCCAGACGGGCAGCTGTAGATAGCTATTATTTCACGCCTCATATCTACGATAATAAACAGACAGAGGCTTCCAAGCAAAATTAAAGTTTGGAATACGATACAAATGTTTGCCCCAAGGTTTTGCGGAGACAATAGATGCCCCTTTCATAGTTAAAATATATTTTTCTCGTTTAGCGAGATGAAAATTACCCACTTGAAGTCCAGAACCTCCCCCAGGCAATCAACATTTAAACAACAAGCCAATAGCAAATAACTTGGTGGGAATTGTACAATGTATATCTTCCTTGCGCGAATTCGTCAATCTTTCCCGACACCTCACTATTACAAATTTTTTCATTGTTACTCACCAAATCTTGATTACTTTTTTACTACATAGGGTCCTAACTGATTACACAATTGCAACTCCGACGCACTGAAATGAAAATGGCTCTGGAGTGCTGAAGTAATATTGTAACGAAAACGAAAATGTGATTGAATTAATATAATTAAAAAGACAAATTATATATGAAGTGTTTAATAGCACTATAAATAAAATTTAGAACAGAATAAAATTACTTGCATCTAATATTGTGTCCTTCTATTTTGTTCTTGCAAACAAACAACCAATATTTTTGTATTAATGTGCCAATCCCCTTAGTTTCAAACAATTTAATATCAGGTATTTTTGGCATAAGACACTGTTAGTTCAAGAAACGACCACCAAACTCATTCTTTAACTCTCATGTAGACTTTCATAAATTAAAGTTATACTCGAAACTGCTTAGTATACTTGCCCGAAGGAAAGCAAACCCGAGACAAAATGGACAGAAAGCCTGGTAAGCATCTATCAAATTTTACAAGTGTTTTGATATCAACACAATTTATAGACAATCTGATACATATCCATCCAGACGGTATTATCTGCATATTGACTGATAGCCCCCACAAACACTGCCATAATACTTTGCTTAAATAGATCACGAGCAAATTGATCCTTTTGTTTTCAACACTCTCGCCTTCAAACATTTTGAAGGACTTAAAGGCCGGTACACACGAAAGAGCTTGCTCCTGAAACACGCTCCCGAAACATTCTCCCAGGTAAGTACCCCCAACCAGTACACGCAAAGGACACGGCGAGGCAGCTGAATGATGAAACAGCCCGATTGGGGCATGGGAAGTAGTTGTGATGAAAAAAATAAGCTAATTTGATGGGCCAACTGGACAGATCATTTTACGGCAAGCAAATTTCAGTACAAACCAGGGAGCTTGCTCTTGAAACGGATTCCTGCGACAGATTTGCCTCTGGAGCTTGCTCCCTCATATCAAACCAGTTTGATATGAGGGAGCAAAAGTTTTGTGCGCAACATATTTTTTCGCTGGAAATCGTTCGTACAGACGAGGAAGCTTTGCTCTCCCCTCCGGGAGCAAGCTCCCTCGTGTGTACCGGCCTTTACGACATATTTAATTACCACCCGTGTTATCATTGAATACATTCTGGGAGGATCGTCGTATCCTACGTCGTTCATAGAATCTTTGCCAAATGTTAAAATTAATTTTATGGAACTTCTATTCAGCGCAGAAATTCGCTTTAAAAAAAGTCGCTGAAGTCATCTTTCTCTCCTTAAGTTTGTTTCATATGAATTTTTTTATGGCACATTTTACGAACATAACATTCCAATACATTGCTTACCAACAATAGCTATCAATACTGACCGTACATAACTTGAAAGAGTTTTTCATCAAACACATAGCTAGAGTTGGCAGACCAATTATTTCTAGAAACAGTGGTTCAGCAGAGCGTATTCCTAGTTTTGTAGACTCGGTACTAAAATATATTCCAATAAAACAAGACTCCTATTTAAAAGACACTGCCGACTTAATCAATTTTATTGAAAACACGCAAATTCCGAGCGGTGTAGTCCTACCCACAGTTGTCATTGCTTCTCTCTATAACAACACTTCTCAAGAGGAAGGAATTGACGTTGTTTCCTGCTATTACGAAGATTACTAGGAGCACAAATTGCCTACCCTGACAAACCGATTAACGGGAACTATGGCAGCTCATTCTATTTTTAAGTTTAATGAAAAACACAACACGTACAAACTCACGGCAAAAAAAAAAATATCCTTCTATCACGCTGCAATGAAAGACTTGTAAACAAAGAAGCATGCACTTTCAAAACGTTTCTTTTCAAGCAGAAGGAAATCTACAGGTGATCTTTTTCTGCTAGCAACAGGCGCAGCCTAGGCCTACACTCGCACAATCCTGACCGCAACTCATCTGAGCCAGCAAATCTAACCCTTGATCGTTTAATTAATATTACTAACCGCTCCTTCATTTGCACTTCAAACCTTTGAGTTGATTATTCATAGCGAACGTAGAAGCTGTGGACTCGTAGACGTAATTTAAATACTTAACGGATATAACTGTGATAAACAACGATCAATTCTAGTTTTGCTTCAAGTCTCAGTTTTGCTTGGTATTGCTATTCCATTTTAATATTCAGAACTCATGCAGTAGCCGATCCAGAGATTTGAACCAAGGAGGGGGCCCGGTTCTTTTTTGAATATTGCAGGAGTTAAAAAGTACGCTCGGAAAACTTGCGGTTGCAATCAACACTGGAGGCCATTCTATTCGGATTTTGGATGAAAGGAGCGTTAGTCAGAGTGGAAATTTGTGTTTTCTGTGGTTAGATTCTAAAATAAACTTCGTATAGAGCCGCTATACTTTGCTTGCTGCTGAAGCGGTTCCAGTCCGGGCTGGAACATTCGCATCGGAAAGAGAAGTTAAGTGTCTATTTTAACTGATCAGTCTACTAAGTAAATTTTTTGGATGTTTCATTCTTGACATCAGTCTGTCTCAAGAATTATTTTGAGACTGTTGAATTTTTTAATTAAATTTAATTCAATTAATCTCATAAACGTTTTGTTTGTTGGGTTTGTCAATTTCGAGACATAGGAATGGTTTTTTACTTTAGAGTGATTTCAAGACCAATTTTGTTTGGTCAGTTTAGTCTCGCATGAAAGCCGACTGCTCGAGTGTTATTTCCGAGTCATTTTCTAAAACAGAGACGGCTTTTTTTTTCATCCTGCTTCTCAAGACTTTTTTGTACCTTTTATTCCGTCCAGTATTCTCAAAACTATCCGCCGTTTTGAAACAGAAAAGGTAAAAATTAGTGATGATGACGTCAATCGTGCGTCTGTGCTCTAATAGGTCATAGGCGAGAACCATCCAAAATGTGAGAATAATTTGGATTATTATATAATAAACAATTAGATTATGAGCTCGATACATCTATAATAATTGTGTGATAGTTGATGACGGCGCCGCACAGTACGGTACATGTTTTCTATTTGTTAGTGAAAACGAGAAATTACAAATTCTTGTCGTACGAGTGTTGTGTTTATGTGTTACAAGTGACCTTGCTGTAATAAGTTCATCGTTGACAAATAATCGTAGTCTCATAAGATAAGTTTACTCCATAGCACTCTAATTTTCCTAGTTTATGATGTCTTTCTTCGTCATGATCTCCAGTGTCCCCAAACCACAACTGAGAGGCTTGAAGGTGAGACTTATTTGTTATAAGACCGATGTCTTTCCCCCAAGTGTTATCATTCTTATGACAACAAGCTGCGAAGAAAAAGACTTATTGTGATCTTTCGATAGAACAGGTTGGTTTTGGCAGCTAGCCGCTCAATTTTGGGAGCGCAGCCAGAGTATGCAATGGCCTCAAGCAAGAGACTATGAGGTGAGAGAACCCATCCCCCATACATGGGCCTCTTCCCATGATAATCTTTTTAAATCTAATTTTAGCTCGTAGTCAAGCTGCGAGGCTATTTTAGGAAAGACACCTGATTGGTCAGTTGTAATAATGTAATGACGTAATGACCGCTTTGCTGTTCAGCTTGATGGTTCTGCTTTGAGAAAATGGCGTCTGTCGTAGACATCAAGTTTGTCGATGAATCTGAAAACTTTGATTTAGGATTTCACTCGATCATGCCACGGGAGAAAAATCTTCGCAAGTTTCTTCGCAGTGACATCTGATCCTCTGATCAATGGCCGCGCGGTCATGGGAATGAAACTAAATGAAACTAAATATAGCGCGCGAAGCTTAAAATAGATTTAAAAAGATTATCATGGGGCACGGGGATGGGTTCTCTCACCTCATAGTCTCTTGCCTCAAGCAAATAATCTTTTTCGGAGCTTTTTCTATTTTTGAGTCGGGAGGTATAACAAAACACTTAATGACTGGCCCCTCGGGAAACAGTGAGTTTTGTTTCCCCCTTGAGGGTCTCGGGGAAACAAAACTCACTGTTTCCCGAGGGGCCAGTCATTAAAGGTCAAATGCAACAAAATTTGGCCTACTTTGATTTTGAGTTAAAATAAAAGATAATAATCCAAATAATCATAATCCAAAGTTTTACATGATTTCGTTTCGTTAAAACATCGCCGAGATGTTTGACCTTGAAAATACCCATTTTCTTCGCCTCACAAACGGAACGGTTCGTGGAAACGTCGGAAAATTGGCACTGGATTTTGTGACGTCATAATTGGTGAGCTCCCCGTTCAGAACAGAGCGAACGTGAGTGTTTTGTGCAGGTTTAATTGCCGCAGTCTTTCAAATTCTATAGAATGAGCCTTGCTACTCCCTTTAGAAGATGAGAAATGATATTTCACTCAACTCGACATTTACGCAAGGGAAGGCGGCAACGAAGAAATTAATTTGATTGTTAGGTTAATTAGGTTAATGGATGGGACGATTTGGAGTGGAAACACTTAAGAGTCGGTACATCAGTGAAACTAGGACTAGGAAATAACAACCTGGTAAACTTAGGTTTCATTACGCTGTTGACTAGATATCAACTCACTTCTCACAATCAAAGTTTGCAAGCGTTATAGAAACGGCTACGGAAGACGACACACAGAATGTCCCAGCGCTAATTAGTTTGATTAGTACTGTCATCATAAACGGAATCACTGGCCCCTTTACAGTTCTGCTCAATGTGCTGGTGATAATGGACGTCAAGAGAAGACCAAGACTCCAGACTAACACTAACATCTTGCTGGCCAGTTTAGCGGCGACTGACGCGGTGTTGACAGCTCTTCTAGTCCAGCCATCGTTCATTCTGTGGAAAACGCTCCAGTTACTGGGGAGGACGAGACAGGAAACCGCTAACGCAACCCGTTTTGACAATTCGTCTCTACGCACCGCTTTCATGTTTTCCTCCCTTCATCTGATGCTCGTGACGGGCGAGAGGCTTATAGCCATCAAGTTCTTAACGCGTTACCCTTACGTTTTTACAAAGCAAAGCATAATACATGCAGTAAGCGTGCTTTGGATGTTAGCTATCATCTGGGGGATAGCAGAGATGCTGGCACAAGTCAACAGTAAAGGTGTTATAAGTTATATGAACTTTCCATTAGCTTTCGTTCTGATTTCGTGTGTCCTTTTTATTACATATTCCTATGTGATTTTGTATCGTGAAACCCTTCGCCAGCGTAAGAAAATCAAAACCCAACAGCTACCGCAAGAAGCGGTGGAAAGATTTGCTAGAGAGAACAAAGCGCTCAAAACTACTGTGTACATAATCGGTGCTGTTGTGATTTGCCTTCTTCCAATGGGTTTTTTCCTGTTGTGGGTAGCCTCGCTTCCAGCGGGTGTAAACCCCACGCAGTTAAAATACTATTTTGCCTTTCTACAGTGGATTCACACCTTTGGCATACTCAACTCGCTTCTTAATCCAATGATCTATTGCTGGCGACAGAAAGAAATGAGAAAGTTTGTGTTTGGATTTCAAACCCGTCAGGTTGTACTTCCTGTAAACCTAAGTTAAATGTATGGGACTCTGAACTTTACTATAATTTGGATCGTTGCAGATGTAGACCCAGTATATGTTGAAATGATTTGTGAAATTAAAAATCAAAGGACTCTTGAGGCAAAAGTCGCGTGTTTGTGTGGCGGGTTGAGGGAGAGTGGGACGAGAGTAGATACTTGTGGGAGCTTTGTGGCCTCATCCCTGAAATCGGCTGGATAACGTCTAAAAATTATTTTATCACAGTTGCTGCAAATCTCGCAATCCGATTGGCTAATTTGCCGTGGTAAATGAGAGACCATACCACGCTGCTCGCGTCAATGTGCCACGCAATGCCTTTTTCAGCTCGCGCTCTGGAAAAAGAAAAAAAAAACATTTTCTTTGACGTTGATATTGTGGTAAAAAACAAATCGAAATGTGGTTTATCGTGGTCTGTACTCTTATCGACAACGAGTACACATCATTACTCTTTTCCCCAAACCATTTTTTTCCGTATGGTTTCTGCATATTAAGCGCGTTTGAAAAGTTTTTCAAGGAAAGTTTGACGCGTACATGCAGCTCATTTGCATAATGCAGCGCGTGCACTTTCAAGTTCAATTGTCAAGGTAAAGACTTTTTTTGTTATAGCGAAAATATTTGTTTACAAACAATGTTTTTGTTATTTAAATGTTGAAAACGTTAAACAAAACAACGCTTTGTTTCACCAACCAATAGTTCTCTGGTTGGCATATTAATAACAACAGTTGACGTCAATGATATCTTTGCTATCTTTGATATTGTGGTAAAAAACAAATCGAATGTGGTTTAGTTTGTACTCTTATCGACAACGATACGCGTCATCACAGTGGCCAAAACTTGTTGCGGACTCACTCGGCAGCGCCTCGTGAGTTGATGCGTATCGTGGTCGATAAGAGTACGGGGGCCCGTTTCTCGAAGCTCTCGGTAATTACCGGGCCTGTTAAGCTGTTTTGTTTTCCATTGCATGTGCGAGTTTCAAAATTTTTGAAAATTATACCGTAAAGTTATCAGCTAAAGAAGCAAAGTGGACTTTATTGGAGGTCAGGACACACGCTACTTTTCTTGGGAATTTGATTTTAAAATTTGATTTCGGGCCCGTTAAGTTACCGCTAAACCACATTCGATTTGTTAAAGTTTTCTGAAATATGTATGCGTAATCAAATGGCGACGAGTGAAACCAAAGAATAATCTCACCCTCGTTCTGTCAAAATTCTAAAAATTTTCAAGCCTTTTAC
>CM042749.1:35335383-35347854 GCA_022496165.2 Catalaphyllia jardinei
AGTCACCCCTCCAGTACTTAATGACTCCACCGCAGCTTCGTCCAGCGATCCTGTTACAGTTGGCGCAGTTACAGTTAGCCGGCCACGAGTGTGTTTTAAAGGTGTCCCAGTGAAGATTACTGGTAACTGTGGAACAAAAGAGATAATTACTCATGCATTTCTAGACAGTGGATAAGATGTTTCTTACTTCCTTGAGAGCCTAGTGCAGGAGTTAGAGTTAAAGGACATGAAACCAACCAGCTTGATGACATCTGTTCACCTGAAACTGGAGATAAGAAAGTTACAATCCTAATTGGTGGTGATCATTCAAACATTATCGACAAGCAGCTGGACAAGAGAGAAGGAGAATGCGGTCAACCTTGCGCTGTCAAGACGCCTCTTGGATGGACTGTGTATGGTCCGATTGGTGAGCTTGCAGATCATCGAGTCCACGTGATCTTCCCCCATACTGAACGTAAAAATCTGGAGACACACGTTGTGCGAATGTACAATGAAGAGTTTGGCGACATAAACACAGCTTTAGAAGAAGGCATGTCAATTGAAGACTGCAAAGCTAAGGAAATCATGAATCGGTCGGCAACCCTAGTAAATGGCCACTATCAAATTAGAATTCCATTTCGTCAGGAGTTTCTCAGTCTCCCTGACAGTCTACCAACCGCTTGAAGAGACTGACATAGTTGAAAAGAAAGATGTAGAGAAATCCTGTCTTCCGTGCCAAATACAGCCGTGTTGTGGAGAAGTACGGAACTGAAGGGTCATAAAGACAGGTGCATGATGATGAGCTTGTTAAGCTTAAACCAATATGGCATCTTCCTCATCGTGCGGTATGGCATCCCAGAAAACCAAAAGAACCTAGAGTAGTTTTTGATTGCGAAGACCAGAAAATACCAGCAGCCTCATTGAAAAGAATGTTTTATCAGGTGCACGTGACACCAGAGGATCGTGGAGCTTTGTGTTACTTATGGTGGCCTAAGGGTGATATATCGAGAGAGCCAAAGACTTATCAGATGCTTCTGCTACTGCCATTTTCAACACATCTATTCGAGATCTACCAAGGTTAGGTAAGGTGGTAAGGTAAGGTGTATGGTATGTACACCATGACCATTCAAAGAGCTGACTAGTAACTCAAAGTTGTACCTCTACTGGACAAGATTAATCCTAAAAGAAGAGATTTACTTACTCTGCTGAGATGCCTTTTACCCATTTTCCATCTGTCCGCAAGCCATACAACAATTATTTCGGAAGAAATCCATCAGAGATACTGATACATTGAAGCCGATACTGTTTTTCCTGGATAATGGCTGCTCTTAGCACCTGGTAACAGAATGGATTCTTATATCTTAACACTGGACTACTTTACAAAAAGGAATCAAAAGAGCAAGACCAATGAACTTTGTTAATAGCAACTTGGACTCTGAAGCTAACATTTAGTTCTATTATGATATATATCATGCCACTTGGCTATTTTTCAGTGAAGAATACAGAAATACCAATAATCTGTACATTTTGAACCATATAAATCCCATCTTCTTTTAGAAGAAAAAGATACTATTTTTTTCTTCTTGCAAAAGGTTTTTTTATGGAATTATCATAAAAATAACAAGAGGATATTCAATTTTTTCAAAGATTGTATGCAGTGTTTTCATTGCATATAATCATACCATTTTTAACTTCTATATGCAAGTGTCGTATGATAATTTTTATGCCTCAGATAGATGCCCTCTGCGTGGAATCTGAGTTTCAAATTAACATGGACATCAAAATTACTAAGTCAATCGACACAGCTTCTACTTTTTTCCTCCTTCTAACTTTAATAACTAATTTTAACCTCTCCCTTTCTCTTCTAACCACTCCATGCTAATCTCTCCTTTACATTATCATTATCATTATCATTATCGTTATCGTTATCATTATCATTATCATTATCATTATCATTATCATTATCATTATTGTTGCACTGCCTCGTGAATGACGTGGCTGCTTTACAGCTTATTAGTCCCTGAACGTTAGTGTATCATGCTTTAACATCTAACAAATTTTGACTAAATTTTATTTTTTATTATTTTCAATTTTCTGCTTACAACAATTCCCGTGCATACATCCACCCCCTGATATATTACCCACTGTTTCAGTGGAGATTTGGGAACCCTTTAATAAGGGATCCCACACTTTAACACCTGTAATGCCACTAAGGTTGCTAGATATATCTACTGCTATAAAAGATTTTTTAAACAAACACTTTCTATGTACCTTGCAGTAGAGGTACAACTTTGAGTTACTAGTCAACTCTTTGAATGGTCATGGTGTACATAACATACACCTTACAGTATATATTAATTTCTTTTATTTTTTATGCTACTCACCACATTTAATGTTTATACTTTTTTCCCCACTTTAATGTCTCTCCATGAATTTCTCGAATCCAAATATCAATCATGTGAATTATTCCACCATTTTTTATAGCATTTAGAATTTCACCAATCTTTATGTTCTCATTAGATTCCAAACACGAGATCGCTGTAAACTTTTAAAAGCTTAATTTATACTTACTTACATCAAAATAGAGAATTTTGTTTGTGTTTGTTACACCAGATTTACTCCACGGCAAAGATTTTGCTTACGATTACAGGAAAAATTTGCCCATGTTTCTACAATTAAGATTTATTAGTAACCCTTGTATGTTTAATTTTAGAACGATAAATAATTGAATTGAAGTCTTTCGCTTGCTGGTTAGCCAGCTCGCTATATATGTTGTTTCATTGAATTCGTCGGCTTCACTTCCAAATATTATTACTTTACTCTCCCCGTTGACAAATTCCTTCGAGCTGAGCTTTTGTTTTATCCCTTGCACATTATTTATATGACATCTGCTATTAGAGAATGGCTTAGCACAGCCTTAATTCTTGCCTTCCAACGGTTTTCTGGCACACATCGCCATTTCTTGGAATAAAACTTATTTTTCACGGTCAAGGTCTTCGGGTGCAGTATTATTTAAGGGGTTTTCCTCACAGAGTTCTGTTTCAAGTTCATTTTCCTTTCAAGAGTTTATTCCTCTCAATGTGAGTACTTTTTTATTTTCTTTTAAACGGATACACACGGTTTTATTTTAATTTTTTTTTACTGGGCTTACGGGAATTGTTTTCACCTGCACGACAATGCGCTTCAACTTTTTCTACTTTACGGTACTAACATTATCTAATTTTCAGCGTTGAAATAGAAACATTTTTAAGAAACTGTTTTCGCTTTCCTTTACGAACATTATTAAGCTTTCATTATCTGCAAAATTGGGTTAAAAAATTTATTTGCGTACAATGTTTATTTTTACGGAGGGGCGCAAGCTCTTCTTCAGTATCTTTTTTCTTCCACCGGACTCGACACGGGGGGTGTCGGGCAAAGGTCTGTTATCGGACTAGAAACACCCCTGCTCGGTTGAGCTTTGCCCCTGAAGATTCTCAGCCCTGTGAGCCTTCGTGTCGATGTTCCTGTCTTTTTCCACTCGTGTGATGTTGCATCTTTTTCTTACTTCTTTTCTTGATTTCTATGCCCTAACAGTACAACAACGACAACAACGACAACAACAACAACAACAACAACATTTATTTATACCAAAAAAGAAAGATAAAATACAAGAAATACATAAGATTTGAAACATGTAAGTAAGGTATTAGCTGCCTATAATAACCATAACGGCTAAGAAGATTAGGCAGCTATCTATGAAATACAGTAGAGAAAAGAATTACGGTCATGTATATTACTTAACAGTGGTTACCTAATACATACTTCAATTACAAATCTATTAGTCATTCGGCGCTGCTTTTCAATTTGGGTAACACACAATCTTAAATTTTAGGCTGTGCAGGGTTTTGTCCGCCCCTACCCTTTTGCCAGGACCCTGTGGCTGTTGGCCCAACAGCCTAGTACCCGATTTAGGGTCCCTCGCTCAGGGTCACGAGTTACTCCCTTTTATTGTTTTCTTCCGGAATTTTGTATGATTTTCTTATATTTTTTTGGAGATTATTTTGATTACAAAAAGTTTTACAATTTTTCCACTTCAAGTTACGTTGATTAAAATAATTTAAATTTTTTTCAGCCTCTAATTTATTTAGACATGACTAAAAACAATTTTTTTCAGCCTCTAATTCATTTAGACATGACTAAATATTTTTAGACATGACTAAAAACAATTTTTTTCAGCCTATAATTCATTTAGACATGACTAAAAACAATTTTTTTCAGCCTCTAATTCATTTAGGCATGACTAAAACACATGAAAACAAATTATCTTTAGCATTTAATTTGAATGCAGTAAACAATCGAATAAATAAGAAAAAAGGGGTTTTCCTTACATAAGAAATAATTTCACAACCCAATAGAAAACAAATTCGCAACTCAATTATAAGGATATAATTTCAAAACTCAATTACTATGAAACGTTTTCTAAGTCAATGGTTTCTGACTATCAACTTAGGATCTAAATTTTTAAGGTGAAGTTTCAATTATATCATGCTTCAATTCCCATACACAGGATACAGATTTCCTTTTATTATATCATTTCAAATCAGTTTCATACTGCTTATTTTTCTTTCAAACATTTTTTTTACTTAACCCAGTTCGTTGTGGTTATGGACCAATTTTCTGCTACTGACATTTTCAACACATCTATACGATATCTACCAAGGACAAGAATAATCCAAAAATGAAGAAATTTACTTACTCTGTTAAAGAGAAATGCTTTTCACCCATTATCCGTCTGTCTACAAGACATCCAACAATTACTCTTTGACCAAAATTATTGGATAGTCAAGGGGACTGGGTCTGGGGGAGGTAGCAATGGCCATTATGTCCATCCCCCTCTTAGCTTTTTTGAAAGTCACGTGAAATGCAAGCCATGTGCTTGCCATTCGTTTCTATAACTCGGCGTGAGAAGCTGCTTTTGATTTTCCGCTCTCTTATCGTAATTTTATTCCTCCTTTTGTTGTTGCTTCTCGCGTCTAGCCCGGGCATCTAGCCCTTTGTTTATTATTTTCGGTAAATGTCCCGATCGCTAGTTGCAATTCATTCCTGTGTTGATTTCGCTTCTCGGCTACCGCGGTTTCTTTTATTCGATTGTTTTAGTCTTTATTTCATTCTATGGCTTCATCTCTTCCTTCGGTTCTGCTATTAGGGCACTCTTTTATTCGGCGGCTTCGGGATGACCTTCGTTTGCAGTTCGATTCGCGGGCTGATGACACCTTTGGTTTGTCAGATGACGCCATTGTTCACTTACATGGCGTTGGCGGTCTTACTGTAGCGAAACTACGCCGCGATCTTGGCATTGTTTCCTCGTTGTCCCCCCACGTCGTTATTTTGGAAATTGGTACGAATGAACTTGCAAACCTTTCCCCTGAGGTTGCTGGCTCCGACAATGAGGAGTTGGTTCGCTTACTTCTTGACACCTTTTCAGTTCGGGTCATCGGTGTATGCGAGGTCATACCTCGCGTTGGAGCGCCGTTTTTTAACAGCGCTGCATCGATACTTAACCAATGTCTCGGTGGCGTCTTGGAACCCATTTCTAATGTCTTTTGCTGGCGTCATAGGGGTTTTAACAGTCCTTCGGTGCACCCGTATTTGCCGGATGGGGTTCATGTTAACTCTTTTGGTCAATATTGTTTGTATCGCAGCTACCGCGGCGCCATTTTGAAGGCTCTTCGCATGCTCTCTTCTTAACCCCCCCTCCCCCCATCATGTTCTCTGCATTAGCATTATTGATATTGCTTTATTGTTATTTTGTTACTTATCCTGTTTTGGCCGATTTCGCTACTAAGGGTAGTTGTGGCACGCATTGCTTGTCCTGTTAGCCATGCTTGTCATTGCCCGTTACTCACCAGACTGTACTCAATACATTTTAGGGCAGTTTGAGGCTTGCTGTTGCGGCAACTTATGTTAGCCATGCTTGTCCTTGCCCGTCATGGACTAAGTTTATACTGGTGTAGCTTTGTTTTATTTAGGGCAGTTTGGGTTTTGCTATGCTTGCCCTTGCTCGTAACTATAGTTATTGAGCCAGTTGCTCCTGTTCTATTACGTGGGCAGTTGTGGGAGGTGTGGCTATAACCAATGGCTGTTTTCTCCTTGCCCGTTTATTGCATGTTCGCTGTTTGTTTGTTTGTTTTCAATTTATTTGAGCAATAGGAGGCTCACGGCTGCCGTCGCAGTTCGTCACGCAGCCATTTTGTTTTGGTGTTTGTGATTCAAGCAGCCTCTTTATTTGAGCGCTGGTTTCTGCCTCCTCCTTTTTGGTTTTGTTTTTCAGATGCCTCCTCGACGATCCACTCGGTCCAAGCGACCATCTAGCCAGGCCTTGGAGTCTCTTGTGGCGTCACCGCCTCGGAGGAGGCGTCCTCCAGCGCATGCCAGGGAACCAGCCCCTCCTGTGCCTGCTGCCGAGCCTGTAGAACGAGCCCCTCCTGCGCCCATGGCTGAGCCTGTTACGCCTGCAGCTGTCACCGCATTTCCTCCTGCCCTGTTTGAGCAGTTGGTTCAAAGAGTAGCAACTGAAGTGACGAAACAGCTGCTACCACCGTCGTATTCGCCTGCTGTTCAGGAGCCTCGAGTGGCCTCTCCTGCCTCTGCTGCCTTACCTAATTTCGCTGGGACGACAGCTAGTCAACAGCTGACTACCGAGATTCCTGTCGTGAATTCCTTGGCTGTGGACCTAGTGGTACCGTCAGTTTCTGTTGGCACTGCCGCAGCTGTGGACCATGTTGCCCATGTGGTACAGTCCGTTCACTCTACATTAGCAGGTGAGGAGCCCTCAACAGGGGCAGTGCAACCTAAGGAGGTCTTCACATCAATTAATTTGCCAGTAGATGCACGTGTGCCACTGAAATTGAAGACAAGAATCTGGTACAATGAGTTTATTGACTTTGGTTTGCTCTTGGTAAACCAATTAATTTTCTGAGGGCAAATACCAGCTCACTTTTAATTCTGGTGATGGATCTGTACCCTCTTTGGCTCTGGAGCCTGTTACTAAACCAAAGGAAATTGTGTCTTTCGATAGTTGGGTACAGGCTTTCCATGTGTTTGCGGGGGTTTATACTAGCCGCTTTCCAAGTGATGGTCCCGGCCTTCTATGATGAGAATTTTCGCTTTTTGCGACAGACCCCTGCTACTTCCCTTCCGTGGGGTACCATTCATTGGGAGGTTTGGCTCCGCTCACAAAGCCCGGTGAGTGCAAAGAAGCCACAAACCCCTGTTCACCCTGGAAAGCCTGTCCCAAATTTGCGTATTCCAAGGGGTTTTTGTTTTTCTTACCATAAGGGTGGTGTCTGTATGGGCTGTTCCTTTAAGCATGATTGTTTTAAATGCGAGGGCTCCCACCGTGCTTTAACCTGTAATTTTCGTGCCACAACCGGCGGGATTCAATAAACCTCTCTCCCATTCAACCCAGTCCAGTTCATCAGTTACCAACCCCCGTAAACATTAGGCGTATGCTTCCTTTCCTTTCTGGGTAGGACCATTCACTCATGCAGTTCCTGGCATCTGGTTTTACATTTGGTTTTCAATTACATTTTGATAGACCTCGTTGTTCTCAAGAGGCCCCTAACCTTCTTTCGGCTATGCAAAATCCGGCAGCTGTGAATGCTAAGCTTTCTAAGGAGCTTGACGCCCATAGGCTTGCTGGTCCTTTTTCATCCCCTCCTTTCCCAGTCTTTCGCGTATCACCCCTTGGTTTAGTTCCCAAAAAAGTTGAAGGAGAGTTTCGTTTAATTCACCACCTCTCTTATCCCAGAAGCTCCTCTTTGAATGATGGGATTTCTTTAGATTACACTAGTGTTTCGTATGCCACTGTGGAGGATGCCATTGGCTTGGTTAAGTCTGTGGGTAAAAATTGTTTTTTAGCCAAAACTGATATTAAGAATGCATTTCGATTAATTCCTATTCGCCCTGCCGACTATGATCTCTTGGGCATATACTGGGAGGGCCTTTACTAATATGAGAGGTGCATGCCTATGGGCTGTTCAAGCTCCTGTAGAACTTTTGAGATGTTTTCAACTGCTCTTGAATGGATTGCCCAGAACAAGTTTCATATTCCTTATATTTTGCATTTGCTAGATGATTTCTTGATTGTTTCTCCTACTGTAGACTCATGCCAACATCAGTTGGATACTTTTTTAATGTTATGTAGTTATCTGGGCATACCCATGGCACCAGAGAAAACTGTCGGCCCGTCGACAACGCTCACTTTTGCGGGTATTGAGATAGACACCGTTCTGATGGAGGCTCGTTTACCTCAAGAAAAGCTGGCGTGAACTTCTCGCAGCTTTCCTTCGTAGGCGTAAGGTGACTCTTCAGGAAATTCAGTCGTTGACAGGCTTGTTAAATTTTGCCTGCACAGTTGTTGTCCCAGGTCGGGCATTCTTGCGCAGGTTAATTGATTTGACTATTGGAGTACGAAAACCTCATTTTTTGATTCGCCTTGACATGCAGAATCAACGCATCCTCTTCTTTACTGATAATGAGGCACTGGTTCATGTTACTAACAAGCAGTCCTCCCGGGATAAGAACTTGATGCTTTTAGTACGTAGGCTGGTTTCTTATTTGTTTGGAAAATAATATTTGTTTTAAAGCAAAACATATTGCGGGTGTCCACAATATTCTTGCTGATGCCCTTTCTCGGTTAAAATTGCAGACTTTCAAACAACTAGCACCGGCCTACATGAATCCTCATCCTACAGAGATCCCTCTCCATCTCCAGCCTCTCAATGGTGTCAGTGACCTCCTATCTGCTGCGTTCAAGCCTGCAACCGTCGTTCATTCCCACTTATCGGCGGGCTTGGAAGCTCTTTTATAAATTTTATAATTCAGTTTTTCACTTACCCCTTGCTTGCCTTCCCATTTCCCCATCACTGATGACTCTATTTATAGCGTATTTGTTTGATTTCCGCTATGCCCCATCTACTGTGACAACATACATTTCGGCCTTGGGATATTCGCACAAGCTGTTGGGTTTCCCCGATCCATCCAAAATTTTTACGTTTCCCCGATCCTTAAGGGCTATAAAAATGTCGGCTTCCGTTTGGATAGTCGCCTTCCTATTACACTTCCTATTTTGGAACGGTTAGTATCAATAGCTCCCTCTTTACAGGGGTCTACCTACCAAATGAGTCAGTTTCGGGATATGTGTTCCTTGGGTTTTTATGCCTTTTTGCGTATAGGAGAAATGACTGCTCCGTGTGATAGCACTGCTAACCCTCCCCTTCAGTTATATCAGCTCACAAAATTAATTTCGCGATCTGGGGAATCGATGGCCTTTAAACTTACCTTTGGGGATTTTAAGCATAGCTACAATGCACGCCCTTTTTCTGTGCTTCTTTCCCGGCAGCCCAATTCCACCTGTCCCGTTGCATTGTTGTCCCAGTATTTGACCTTGCGAGGTTTCAGACCCGGGGCCATTTTCCTTTCAGAGGATTGGTTGCCAGTTTCAAGGTCATTTTTCTCCAACCAGCTTCTAAGGGCTTGTCACTTGAGTGGCTTGGATCCTTCCCGTTATAAAGGTCATAGTTTCAGAATAGGTGCGGCATCCTATGCAGCAGATCGGGGGTTTTCTGATACTCAGATAAGAATGTTAGGACGCTGGAAGTCCAATGCGTTTCTGCGCTATATCAGGGTTCCCAGTCTACGTTCCTGAACAAATAGTTGGGGTCATCATCATTGTGAGCAAGGTGGGTCAGTTTGCATAGGCGGCTGCCCCACCTTGTTGTGTTTCCCTATATTAATCTCAATTTTCCTTGTTACCAAGGATTCATCTAGCAAATTTTACCAGCTTTTAATTTTTAGCATAATTAGTTTCATCATAATTACTGGTAAGGTGGGTCAATTTACATGGGCGGTTGCCCCACCTTGTTGTGTCTTACGATATTAATCTCAGTTTTTCTTGTTACCAAGGATTCGTTTTGCAAATAGCAATTTTACTACCTGACTAACTAACCACGAGGAATAAAGATGTGGCATGCTTGCATGGGCGGCTGCTGCACTTGAATTCTTCACTCAGTTTGCATGGGCAACTTTTTCTGGAGCTTGTTTTAATATTGTTATGCCCGGTCTACAGATTCAAGCTATGCGAGTCTTGTGGTCTGCAAACGTGGTTAATTTTGGGTGTGCCATGCTTGCAAGGGCGGCTGGTACACGATCTAAGTATTAAGGGGTTTCTTTCTTAGTGGAGTTGATTAGTAGTATCAGCTTGTTGTCTAACTTACTTTTCCTTGCTTCTGCTCTTGCCTGGGGTGGGGCAGCAATGCACCTTCAGTGTCATTGCTTTTGGCGTTTTTCTTGGCCCGCACCTTTACTGGGCAAACATATGATAACAGAATTCATTCATGATTTGTTTTGATTTGTTTGTTTCAGTAAAAGCGGCTATGGACCTGTTGCCCATAGCCATATTGCTCCAATTCAAGTGTGCTTATTTTTTATTGCCCAGTAAACAGAGCTCAGGCAAGAGCAGCATTTATGGGTTTGGTTTTGGTGGAGAGGAAAGACATAAATAAAATATTTGCTCGCAAATAGAATTTTTATGTCTTTTCTCTTTGACCAAAGTTATTGGATAGTCAAGTCCCCTCTTAGCTTTTTTGAAGGTCACGTGAAATGGCAAGCCATGTGCTTGCCATTCCTTTCTATAACTCGGCGTGAGAAGCTGCTTTTGATTCCCACCTCCTTCCCCTGATCGCCCCCCTTTTCTGTAAGGGTATTAAGTGTTGTTGCGTTTTTCTTGGCCTGCACCTTTACTGGGCAAACATATGATATGAGAATTCATTCATGATTTGTTTCAGGTATCCTTTTTTTTATTGCCCAGTAAACAGAGCTCATGCAAGAGCAGCATTTACGGGTTTGGTTTTGGTGGAAAGGAAAGACATAAATACCAATAGTCTGTGAATTTTGATTCATATATCTATCATATCACTTATGGAACGAAAAATGTTATATAATTATTCGTTTCTTTTCGTTGTAATAACAAGAGGATATTCAATTTTTTTCAAATACTATGTGTGATTTTCATGCATTGCTTTCATTATATTAAACCACTGACATTAAACCATTTTTAATTTACATTTTTGAGCCTCTTTATTTTAATTATAATTTTTTTAATGCAATTTCCAATGACAAAATTTGTTTGATTTCATTGTCTTTCCTGTCAACTTACATTGACGCGAGGACAGTAAAGTTTTTCCCCACCGCTGAGTCCTGATTGGTCAATTCAAATTTCCCGCCCGCCAGCCGTATGCAAGGATGCCCGTCAGATAAAATTTTGGGTTTCAATCATATACACACCAAATTTTCTAAGTCACTTAAGAGAATTTTTCCCCTCCTCCTAACTTTAATCACTAGGTTCAATTACAAATTTTAACCTCCCCCTTTCTCTTCTGACCACTCCATGCTAATAATAATAATAATAATAATAATAATAATAATAATAATAGTATTATTATTATTATTATTATTATTATTATTATTATTATTGTTGTTGCTGTTGTTGCACTGCCTTGTGGTTGACGTGGCTGCTTTGCAGTTTGTTGGTCCCTAAACGTTAGTGTACTCTTTAAAATTTAACAAATTTTGACTAAATTTTATTTTTTATTATTTTCGATTTTCTGCTTACAACAATTCCCGTGCATACATCCACCCCCTGATATAT
Organism: Catalaphyllia jardinei; assembly: GCA_022496165.2. Classification (NCBI taxonomy): domain Eukaryota; kingdom Metazoa; phylum Cnidaria; class Anthozoa; order Scleractinia; family Caryophylliidae; genus Catalaphyllia; species Catalaphyllia jardinei. Next base: position 35,347,052 of record CM042749.1, read on the forward strand.
TACCCACTGTTTCAGTGGAGATTTGGGAACTCTTTTATTAGGGATATCATACTTTTACACCTGTAATGCCACAAAGAATGCCAGATATATCTACTACTATAAATGATTTTTTTTATATACAAAAAAAAACATTTCAAAAAGTCACGATCAGTTTTATTGAAATTAGTGTGAGTAGTTCATTAGAATTCATTGCACTAGAACAGGTTCTTTGAAAGCGTTGAATCTCACTGCATAGTAATAGAGATCTTGCAATCTAACAATAACCAGGAAGATGCCTTAAAGTAACAAGATTTAATTTTTCTATACAACCACCTTCCCTGCCATGGGCATTATCTCATTTAGCTCCTGACATTATTTTCATGTGTGACACTTCAGATAGCAGAAAGATCTTTTAGTGAACCTACATGCACCAGGCTGACCTTAATTTGGATTACAAGGTTTCTATGGGAGAATAACAGCGAAAATTGTTTTATTCTACCAGTGGACTTTAAGAAATTTATTAGATCAGGGCACATTAGTTTTTGGAAGGTAATATTAGGGTGATTTATGAATGTAAGGCTTGGAGCATAACCCCACAATCTAATCCATTTTGTTGTTGCTGAACAGGGACAACATTGATTGTCCTGACTTTCTTTTCAATATAATTATGGATGACATCATGGCAAAGGCTTGCGTATAAGTTAATTTGACTTTTAGAACAACCTAAACGGAAACTAAGTAGTCTCTGCCAGTAGTGTGGACTTGCTGCTGGGCCTGATAATAATAATAATAATAATAATAATAATAATAATAATAATAATAAT
>CM042749.1:35347954-35362954 GCA_022496165.2 Catalaphyllia jardinei
CAAAACTCTCGCCTTCAAACATTTTGTAGGACTTAAGCACCTTAAGGGCGTCGTATTAAATTATACCCGCGTATCATTGAATACACTTTGGGAGGATTATGGCATTCCGCATCTTTTATAGACTTTTGACTTTTTGTCAAGCATTAATTTTATGGAACTTCACTTTAGCTCAGTAGTTTCCTTTAAAAAGTCGTTTGAAGTCACCTTTCTCTCCTTTGAACGTTCAATGGTACGTTTTACGAACATTCCGATACATTGCTTACTATCAACAACACCTAACAATACTAACCGTATATTCGAGTATATTAAAACAGTTTTACAATCAAACACTTAATTACAGTTGGCAGACCAATGATTTCTAGACTAGAAACATGGGTTCAGCAGAGCCTATTTCTAGTTTGGTAGACTCGCTACTAAAACTTATTCCAATAAAACAGAACTCCCACATAATAGGACATTGCTGACTTTATCAATTTTACTAAACTCGCAAAATCCGATCAAGGTGGTCCTATCCACAGCTGACATTGTTTCTCTATACCAACATTCCTCAAAAAGAACTAATTGACGTTGTTTGCCGCTATTATGAACATTACTACGAGCAGAAATTGCCTATCCCGACAAACGATAAACGGGAACTATGCATACTTGCAGAAAACTCTTTTTAGTTTAAAGAAAAACAGACCACGTACAAAATCACGGCAAAGAACATTCTTCATTCACGCTGCAGTAAACACTTGCAAACAAAGGACATGCACTTTCAAAAGGTTTCTTTTCAAACCAGAAGGAAATTTACATGTGATCGTCTTCTGCTAGTAACACGCTCAGCCTAGGCCTACACTCGCACATTTCTGACCGCAACTCATCTGAGCCAGCAAATTTAGCCCTTGATCGTTGAAGTGATATTATTAACCGCTCCTTCATTTTCACTTCAAACCTTTCAGTTCATTGTTCATAGTGAACGTAGAATCTGAGTACTCGTAGACTTAATTGAAGTAATTAAAGCGGGATCAGTTTATTGTGATAAACAGGGCTCAATTCTATTCCTGTACCGCTTATGCTATTGAGGCATTTATTGTAAACAAAGATTCTCCTATGATACGCACACTTTATGAGGGATAGTTCGACAAGTATATTGCCCAAGGCTGAATGATTCGATTTTAGTGGCTTTTGTAAGAATCTCCGTAACCAGACCGCGCAAAGCTGGTAGCTTTTACACCCCATGCTTAAAGGGGTCTGTTAAGATTACAGTCTAAGGAAGGTACCAGATCTCGCTGTTTATATTGGAAATAATCTTCTCTAACACTCTTAGTACACGGCAATCAGATTCTATTTTCCCTCTCTTTTATTCTCTTCTTCCTCGCTAATTCCTTCTAGTTCCATACTGAAACAGCCCTAAGAAAATACGCGCGCTATTTAGCGAAACATCGTGATTCTATTTAACAAATAGGCTCCATGTTTCCGTGCGCCTGTTCAGTAATATTCCACAGATCACGTCAAAATAAGGTAAGGACAAAACCGTGGTACACGAGGCGATAGTCATCAATGCTGTTACCACATTCTGACGTCTTTTGTATTCGATTACTGATTAGACGCACAGCAACATGGAATCTATTTGTTTGAAATAATTAAGCAAACAACTACAGATAAAGCTTTTTTTCTTTCAATTGGTGGTTTTCACGTCACGCAAGTAAGCTTAATTATCACGAAAGTGAAAAATAAAATCGCTTACCATTCAATAAATTGAGTCAAGAAATTGAAATATCGTAGAAGAGTAATAAATAAACAACGTGCCAAAGTTTTGGGGATGTGCGATCTTCCGAACTCGAGCTATTCGGCAAAAGGTATCACTGAAAATTAGTGTTTAGCGTGATGGAGACGCCATGTTGGAGCGCCTCCGAGGGACTCCAACATGGCGACCGGAAACCAGTAGAAACATTTGGAGTTTACTTTGGCTCCCTCAAAAAGTTTATTCTCTCTGTTAAACTTGAAAACATTGGCATAGGCACTTATCTTAACAGGATAATTTGGTTTTATCAACTGAGTTGATAATGGGAATTAGCCACCGTAAAGAGATTCAGAAGCTGACGTTTCGAGCGCTAGCCCTTCGTCGGAGCGACCACCGACGCAGCACCACAGTTTCTTTAGAAACTTACCCTCTTTACTTATCTTAACATATTGGTTACTCAGAACTCGAAAACATAAGGCGAATCTATATTTTCGTGCACGTAACATGTTGCAATGCCGATGTCACGCATTGTGAAAAAACCGTGTTTTTTTTTCAAAACAAAGCGGTCTACCAAGCTGAAGACAGGCTAACAGTTATATGTTTAAAAGTATTTTTTACCTAAAAGAGGTAAAAACTTAAAATTTGTAATTTTAGTTTTTTATGACGTCACGTGAAAACCAAGAATATCTTTCAACATAACCCGAAGGCTACTCCTGCCCACTTTGACAATCCCCAAAGGGAATTTGATGTAATCTGTTGTCTACACAAAGTGCAGCAAACTCATTGGATGCTACATGCCTAGCAAAGAATTGTGATCGGTCCAAGAAAATCACGCCACTGTCAAACTTGACTCAAGCGTCACTTCTCGCGGAATGAAAGCTTTCAGCGAAAGCAGAATTGAAATGCAAAATGTACAAATCTTGAAGAAAATGCTGGAGAAATAGAAACAGTTTTTGTCATCAGCATAGGCCTGTGAGCTTCAAAAGCTTGGACGTTTCCTTGAATATTGCAGGAGTTGAAAATTACGCTCTAAAAACTTGCGGTTACGATCAACACTGGAGGCCATTCGATTCGGGTTTTGGATGAAAGGAGCGTTAGTGAGCGTGGAAATTTGTGTTTTCTGTGGTTAGATTCTCAAATAAACTTCGTATAGAGTCGGAATAGCAGCGATAAAGCTAGTCATGAACTGTAGCGAGCTATACTTTGCTTGCTGCTGAAGCGGACTGTTCCAGTCCGGGCTGGGACATTCGCATCGGAAAGAGGTTAAGTGTTTATTTTAACTGATCGGTCTACTAAGTAAATTTTTTGGATATTTCATTCTTGACATCAATCTGTCTCAAAAAATATTTTGAGACTGAGAAAAGTCTTTAATTAAATTAATCTCCTAAACGTTTTGTTTATTGGGTTTGTCAAATTCGAGAAGTAGGAATGGTTTTTTACCTTAGAGTGATTTCAAGACCAACTTTGTTTGGTCAGTTTAGTCTCGCATGAAAGCCGACTGAGACTGCTCGAGTATTATTTCCGAGTCATTTTGTAAAAGGGAAATGGCTTTTTCTTTCTTCTTCCTGCTTCTCGTAACTGTTCAATGCCTCGCCAAGACTTTTTTGTACCTTATATTACGCCCAGTAGCGTAAAACCTTCAGATCAAAATTCTCAAAACTTCCCGCCGTTATAAAACACAGAGGGTAAAAAGTTAGTGATGATGACGTCAATCGTGCGTCTGTGCTCTAATAGACCATAGACGAGGATGAACCAAAATGTGAGGATAATTTGGATTATATAATAAACAATTAGATTATGAGCTCTATACGTCTATAACATACAGATTTAGGCCAGCCTAAAAGCGTAGCTCCTTGGTCGGGTTGTTCAGTGCCCAATTAAGCTAACCCAGGAAAAGGAAGAAATTTGATTTGAGTTTTGTAACTTTGCGGTGAGGTTTTCTGTTTATTATTTGGCTTTCTGTTATGAGTTTTATAATCACCATTATGGTGGCCCATCAACGCCATAGAAAAAATTGCTTCAGAATGGGTTAATTTTTAAAAGTACGCGTTTTTATTTTTTTTTTTCATAATACTATTTGTTTTTTTTTTTCTTTTTTTTTAAAGATAAATAAAATAAAAATATAAGACTTCAAAAGATTTGAAAAAAAAAATTAAAAAAAAAAAAAATTACCTCCGTGGCCCAGCAACGCCATAGACCACAATGCACTGCTGCGATTCCGCCGTAATAATATTATGGTATTCCCTACACGTGCACGTGTTCGAGTTTGTCAACACTCCTCGACTGTTTCCTTCATCGTTATTCTAATTGAACTAACAGTCTGATTGACGATGTCAAAGCGGAAACGAGAATGGGAGGACTACAAGGAGAAAATATCCAAGAAAAGAACAGGAAAGAAAAAGGACGAAGCTGGTCCGAGTGGCCTGTGCGGGAGCATTACCGTCCAGAGACTGTCTGCGAATGTTGAAGGAAAGTGTCAGAAGTACTCTAGAATCGGTGCTTTAACTCTGGTTCCTTTGGAAGAAGAGGTCACTTTACCAAACATTAAAGCCGCGTGCAAAGCACATTTTGAAACAAATCTGGAATGCGACGTTCTGGCTGGTGAAAGAGGGCCTTCTTACACAGATGCTAGCCAGATTCAAAACTGGAAAGTTATACACATCAGATTTATTGAGAAGTCAAGCAAGCCGCTTCAGCGACAGAGTGAGCCGGCGAAGGATAAATGTAGTTCAATGGCAATAGAAAATAGGCCTAAAATTGCCAAATCTTCAATTGCAGCATCTGTTCCGCTTAGCAAGATGTTAAAACTAGGCAAGGTAATCGTACCGGAGGTGGACATTGTAACCCTGTCGCTGGAAGAATTTTCTATAACGGAAATGAAATGGCTCGAACCTATCCAAGCAACCTTTTCACTGGAACGGAAAAGCTTTGCCAGTGGAGGATTTCGTGATGCATACCTGGCAAAGGCCATTAGTGGGATAGCCAAGGGGAAATATGTCCTCAAGAGATACAAAGAAGATAAAGTCGCTGAAATCAAAGAGCTATTTGGAACGACGGAGGCGCATACAAGGAAAGTGATACAGATGAATGCGTTGGCCCGTAACTTTGCGCAGAATTTGGATCTGCAAAGGCCAATCTTTGAATATGGACCAACGTTTCAGTATTCGAAAGTTTATTACGCAAATTTCAATGGGGAATATGTCACATTAGAGGAATTTATCGAAGGGACATTTGCAAAGTATATAAACAACACCGGTGAAATTTGCGGCGATGAATCCAGCGAATTAAGCTTAAAAGCGGAGGCTTTTGTCCATTTTACTTACGTCAACTCCGACCAACAGCTCCTAGTATCGGACATTCAGGGTGTTGACTACTGGCTATGTGATCCTGAAATTGCTACTGCCAAGCTAATGGATGAAAATGACAGTTCCATTTTTTTCTGTTGCGGGAACCTGTCAAAGACTGCAATTGACACCTTCTTTCAGGCACACAACTGTAACAAATTTTGTCACCTGTTAAACCTCCCACCTCCACCGTGAGGAAAAAAAACTTTACTTACGCCACAGTGAAGATAGAGTGAAGAAAATAAAAGGAAAATCCAAATATTATGTTACAGCAATGGACATTAAGTTAACAGTTTTTGCCTATATTGATGCACCTAACGTTATACCCAGGGGGAGGGTGAGTGGCAATGAGGGCAATCAAGAGTTGCTCCAGGGTGGGTGACTTTGTCTCACTTGAAGGATATTGTTGTCTCAGGGTTGGGGCTTTGAATTTTGTTAGGAAAATGTCAAACCCTACCAACTGACAGGTGCATAACACAGTTTAGTTACAGTGCACATTTACAGTTGAGTTGATTAACATTGTTTAAAGTTGTCCTCTTATTGTTCAGATTGTTCAAAGTGATGATCCACCGACAAAATTAATGTTATAATGATAATTATTTTGTTTCACAATAACATTATTTATAGAGTGTTCCTGTTGTAAAATTTTGAAATAAATGATGACAGTTAGTGGAGACAAAGCACTTATCTTCATAATTAAGTTTTTGGTAAACCAACATCGGGAACAGGGACCTTTTTGAAAAACCTACAAAACCAATAATGATACATTGGATTTCCAACATTAAAACTTTGGAGGTTGCATCACTTTTTTAATGTTCATTTATCGAAACTTCTCCTGTGTGGTGCAAATTTTGTGCAACCTCTTTACATGCTAAAATTGGATTTAAGATACAGAAATGCATTAGGTGCTTGATCTGGCTCAATATCTTCAGTGTTGGGCAAATGTCTTTGGCATTCTTGTCTAAAATCCTCAGGTAGAAAGTCATCAGTACCATCAAGAACATTTGCCAATTCAGCAACCTCTCTCAGCTGCTCCTCTGTTACTATAAAACCACACTTTTCCCCACCATGACTCTCTGGGCAGGTATAAATGTGTTCTGGTACACCTGCAGGAAGTTCCTTCTCCTTCTGTTTACGTATTCTGTGGGTATTCCATACAGAAACCCGGAAAACATCAAGCTCCTTTTGTATCACTGGGATATAGACATAAGCAAGCATCTTCCTAAAAAAGAACACCAGAAAATATCAAGATCAGCTCCAAGTCACAAAGGCCTTTTTTTTTGTTGTCATCACAAAGGCACTAAATATTTCTCAGCTTGATCACTCAAGCTTAGCTAGCCTTAAACACAACATACAAATGTAATGACGATTTAATAGCAGGACTCAATTTAGGCCCTGTTTAAATGAAAAGCTTTCCTAGCTAAGAGGGTGGACCAACCTTTGAATGTGAGTGATCCTAGTTGCAAGAGGGTGACCCTTGTTAGTTGTAGCCAGGAAATCGTGTCTCTAAAATATAAATGGTTACCATGTTTTACATGAAAATGAGATAAGTTTTCTTGATCAAAACAGGACCTACAATGAGTGGTACAGTTAAGTAATGATGGTATCATACCAGTGCCTGATGTTTACCTATCATTATCATCACTTGCATCGTAATCACCATCCTCTACCAAAGTGCTCAACTGAATCTTAAAAAATCGCTCCATTCTCTCCAATAGTTCTTTCCACCATCTTTCAATCTTATTCTGGGTTGAAGGTCCATAAAACACACATTCACTGCCATCATCCACATCACCACACTGTGCTCTAAGATAACTGTGGATGGTAGCCATAAGTCCAGTTTCAGTTCCTCTGTCAACACGTATCCGGTCAGGTAACACTAGGAAACAGAGCATCTAAAATCAGCTGCCAATGAAATATCAATATCGATTAGTCTAATATAAAACATGACTTCTTAAAAAATCCTTCCTCTGCCCTGAAATCATTGTCAAGATAATCTATGATATTCAATGTTGTTCATATGTCAAATTACCTCTTCTTTCAAAAAGGTAGTCAAAATAAAATCTTCCAATAATCCGGGGGTTGTTGTTGGATGTCCATATTCTAAGGAATTGAATTCTACTGCTAAAGGTGTCTTGGGCACCATAGATGCAGAGGGGAAACATTGAATTCTGGAAGCCACAGAGCTTGTCATGCCCATCAAGAGACATGGTGCTATCAGATCCCTGAAATAACAATGATAATGACAAATGACAACAACTTTTTTACTTACTGATGTAAGGACCAACTCTTTGTTGGTCTACGAAACAGACCTGTATTAAAGTCCATAAGAAACAAGAACAGAAAAATATATATACAGTAGCAAAAATGTACAGCTGAGTCTGGCAACTGAAGTAACTTAATCATTTCCTAGTCAGTCTCCAGTAATTGCAATATTTTTATAGATATTCAAGAGAACATGGAACTCTTATGAGAAGAGTTGTGTACATGATATTACAAAATGGAGAAAATCAGTAAGCACATGAGGTGCTGATACACCCCATTCCTCTTTAAGTGGGATGGTAGGCTTTGGTAACAAGGTATATCTCTTTTGACCCTTCACCAGTAAAAATGTGTTTTAACTTTTGTATTAATTCCATTTACTTTAAGGCAGTTTGCATCTACTGCTCAGAGTGGATGAGGAGGCCATGCACTTTTCTACATAAATGTATAAGACTATTCCGAAATAACAGTACGACTCTCTGATTGTTAGCAAAATTCAGCAGATTCGAATGTTCATATAAAATAAAAAAATTGAAAAGGGAGGCAGTGGGGAAACAATATTATATGCAACACTAATATTTTCGCTCACATTTGAGATGAAAGCCCCAGTTCTCTTAGGACGTTTTGACATCCCCACGCCACCTCTTTCCTCAAGACCTTCCGGATTTACGTCCGCCATAACGTCATACACCAGATTTCTTGGGACCTTGAGTCCGTGTACTTCTCGAACCTTCTTGTGTAGTGAGCGGTAACCCAATAACCTTCCTGGCCCTTTCATTTCTTTCTCCACAGCCTCTCTCACCTCGTCTATATCGACAGAGTAGTCCGTGTACCTGATCCCAAAATGATGGAGACGGCGGGATAGAGTCCTCAGGCTCCAAGAATACATCGGATATTTGACTCTCATAAAGTCAACTATTTCTAATTGTCGCAGGTTACGACTAACCTGCTCCTTAAGGTCGTTCTCTAGCTCTATATCTTCTTCCCACTTTGAGTTCCTTATTCTGGCCGCCATTTTGGAATAAAGCTTTCTGGAGAATTATGGGACATCACACATATACTCGCGATGCATTGTGGTCTATGGCGTTGCTGGGCCACGGAGGTTATTTATTTTTTTTTTTAATTTTTTTTTTCAAATCTTTTGAAGTCTTATATTTTTATTTTATTTATCTTTAAAAAAAAAGAAAAAAAAAACAAATAGTATTATGAAAAAAAAAAAATAAAAACGCGTACTTTTAAAAATTAACCCATTCTGAAGCAATTTTTTCTATGGCGTTGATGGGCCACCATACACCATATACACAAAACAAAGCAACAAAAAAATTGTATAGGTGAAAAAGTTATAATTCGAATAATGTTTAATCCTGGGCTAGCGTTAACCGGCCTCCGAACAATCCTGCCCTGTTTTCAACAAGTTAACCTGACATGAACCCGCGATACAATCGGAAACTAGTACTTGGTCAGCGGTCAACTTCAAAAAACACGTGACCTCGATGAGTTGTAGACTTGAGCCCACGATATGGTCACGTGGTACTGGTCAGCAGATACCTTGTTTTGACAGGTGTTAATTGATCATAACATGAATGTCCAATAACAAAGAAGTACACGGTAAACCAAGACTTCATGTCTCTGTCAACCTATTATTTGGAGGATGGCCGCCATCTTGCGCAACTCCACAGTCGTCGTTGTCGTCGTCGTCGTCGTTGTTGTCGCCGCCGTGCGTCCGCGACCACGAGCAGTACCGCTAGCCATGATTACCATGAGAAAATCAACTCATGGGTTTCGTTCTGTTTCCTATATGGGTATGGGGCTCCGATTGCGGCCCTTCGGGCCACCGGAGGTCCGCTATAATTAGGGAGCTTAAGATACAGACATTTTCGGGCCGACGGCGATGCGAAGACCGATTGAAATTGGGCCAAGATTGACTGCGCATGCGGCTGCGCCGTCGCCCTCACGTCGGCGACAAGAGATCAGTGGGTTTGCCGTCGCGGTAAAAACGTGAGTTGATCTTGTTTGTTTTTATGAAATACTACCAATTTTGTCATTTGTATTCAAGTGATTGCATTATCACATTTTGCATAAAGTATCCCACGATGTCTCGGCCAACTCAAGAGACCTTTCGTTTTCTCTTGAGCTCAAAATGACCGAAGGAACGTGTATTTCAGTGCAGTACAAATTGTCGATGTAATCTAAAAGGCTTCAACAAGAACTGGAAGGTCCTTTTTGTCAAACCTTAATTCTGCTCTGCACTGAGCTACACTCATGTGTAATATCCAAGCCAAAGCGACTTTACTCGTCATATGGAAATTGGAGTCAGTTCGACATAAACATTTTGTACAAAAGCAAGAAATCTTTATTGCTAATAAGATTAGCGTCGTTGGAAATGACGAGGAGAAGGCGGAACTCTTCAAACGTGGCCATGCTACGATAAAAAAGCCCTCTTATTTTTTAAGTGCAACAAATAACTCGACGAAGTCGCAGAGGCCCTCCGTCATCGAAATCTTAACAACTTTAACTATGGCACGAAAACAACAACCTCCGACCCAGTCTACCCGGGTTGTCACGTCGCCGTCGCCCCGAAAACGTCTGTTCCTATTGTGTGATAGTTGACGACGGCACCGCGCGGTACGGTACATGATTGTTTTCTATTTGTTAATGAAAACGAGAAATTAAAAATTCTTGCCGTACGCGTGTTGTGTTCATGTGTTACAAGTGACCTTGCTGTAATAAGTTCATCGTTGACAAATAATCGTAGTCCCATAAGATTAATTTATTCCATAGCACTCTAATTCTCCTAGTTTATGATGTTGTTCTTCGTCATGATCTCCAGTGTCCCCAAACCACAACTGAGAGGCTTGAAGGTGAGACTTATTTGTTGTAAGACCGATGTCTTTCCCCCAAGTGTTATCATTCTTATCACAACAAGAGACATTACGAGGATCAGCACAGGAACTGTTCGTCCCGCATGCGCACATGTGCCCGGAAGAAGCCCCACCCCATTACCTCATTTAGACACCGTCACATGACCTCCAATAACCTTGGTTGTTTTCTTTCTAATAATATACATGAAAAAATTACTCGATTCTGATTGGCTGAGAACAGTGCAGTTTTTCATTAACACAGTGCAGAAAAGACATAATTGAATGCAAAAAAAGGCAATAAAGCAAGCATTCTGATTGGTCAAAGAAGTTCACAGATAGTCAATCAAATTTTTTCTTTTCAAATCAAGCGCGCGCCCTGGATGGCGCAATTATGGCGCAATTTTTTTCCTGGTTGCGTGATAATTAAACCACCTGAGGTTTATCGCGCGCACAGAACTGAGAAGAGAGTTCAGAGACCGTAAAGTTCAAAACATCCCTCACGCAAAATTTTCATGTTTATATTATTAATAAGTAATCATACGGTTTTTCTCGTTCAATTTGGAATTAATTTGCACTTGTGAGTTATTCAAAAAGCGAAATTGCACTCGCCCAAGCGGCTCGTGCAATTTCAGCTTTTTGAAAAACTCACTCGTGCAAATTAATTTCAAATTGAACTCGAAACCGTATGATTACCTATGCAAATTGGATTTCCGGCGATTCATATTTAATAAATTGCTGACAGTTTGTTCAAGCCTCCGCCAATCCTTCTAACTGAGAGAGACTTGAAACAATGTACTCAATGTCACGCTCGTATTTAACAGCATTGTCAACCAAAGTGACTTTGGTTCTGTTCTCAAAGTTATGACCGACAACTGGCAATCTCCAGTAGAGATGAAGGCTATTGCTGCTGCTGTCTAATTAGCTGCTGTCTAATTAGCTGCTGTCTAATTAGCCAATCCATGTGAAGTTGCCAAGGCAACTTTGAGAATATATCTTCCGTGTCAAATGCTATCATAAAAACAGTGTCTCAAAGTAAGTGCCCTAGATCACAATTTTCTCACTGAGAATGTTTCCTGTGAAAGTCACAGCATGTAAGGGTGTTCAATTTAAATGTATTTCAATTCAATTTTGTCGATGGTCAAAATAACTCAACATACTGTAAAGTAGCCTCTTAACCCTTTCTTTGGCAAAGTATAGAAAGCAGTCCATGATGGCAGCCACTACTGCACTAACATGTCAAGCATAAAAAAGTCTTTTCCTTGTTTGGATTACATTCAATTACCACTGGATTAGATAGCCCCGAGATGTTGAATACTTCACACTCTGTGTCTCCTGTAGCTGTACCTGTAAGTACAAGTACTGGCACTGAGGGGGATAAACTAATTTGTAAGGAAACCAATCTTTGCAAATGCGGGGTGTCCAGCAGCATAGTTGTTTAAAAAGTTAGAAAAAATAGGAGAATCACTACTACTCAATGGACACATTTCTGTCAATATTGCTTTATTCCAGCAACATTGACAGAAATTTACACGTTCGCGACAACGCATTCATTTTGATTTTAATGTTAAAATTTTTCCTTTTAGCTCCCATTGTGATGACAACATCAGTTTGTTTAACCTTGGAGTATAGATGAGAGTGAAATGGGGTATGAGTTGGCATTTTACATTTGAATATTTCCTCCGAAACAAGATTATACGCTGAATACGCTCAATTTAATTCCCTGGTTTTAACAGTAAAAACTGAACTACTCCAGTTTCATCTTGTTCAAACTATTCTCTCTTTTCAAAACTTCAACAACAAACCAACAGACAAAAGGAAACAAAACAAATCCGTAATGAAATTTTAAAACACCAGTTCACTCTTAAGTTGACATAAAGTGACAGATCACCGGGCCTCAAGTTTAAACAACACTAATCTGTTCAACTTTAATATGGTTTATCAACAACAGTTCACCCTTAATTTGACTTGAACATCAACTTCGTTACATGAGCATCTTCCAGTTTCAAGAGTTCAGCGTAAGGATATATAAACAATAGCCTTCATTTGGCGCGGACAAATATCTTAGCATATTTTTTACTGGTTTATGTTTACAGAAATCTCTTAAAGAAACTGCTTGTTAACAATGAATGTTGTGCCGCGTAGCACTATGAACACAAATGATGTAACAGAGAATTAACTCTGAAGTGTAAATTTTAGTGCTAATTTAACCAATGAATAACCCACTGCACTAAAATTTACACTTCAGAGTTAATTCTCTGTTTCATCATTTGTGTTCATAGTGCTACGCGGCACAGCATTCATATGTACCCTTACTTTCTCTTCGCCGCGATTCATCATCTAAATCGATCCCGACTTTCTCTGTCTGACCTCGTAGCTCAGTCGGCAGAGTGACGGTAGATCTATTCCGGAGGTCGTGGGTTCGATTCCCACCGAGGTCAAAAGATTTTTTCTTTACCTCGTGTGGTTCCCTGATCCCCTTTACTAGGGCTAACGCCCAGTGGGTTATTCATGGGTTAAATTAGCACTAAAATTTACACTTCAGAGTTAATTCTCTGTTACATCATGATTGTTAACAAGTTCTACAAAACTAAGCTCATTCTGAAAGCCGGCAGACTAATCGGAGTTGTCTGAAAATCCGTGAGGTGGTTAACATTTTATACATCCGCTTATTACATAACTAGCAAAAAAGCCATTTCCCATTCCGTGCCTTCCGTTTTAGCAGAAGGGATCTGGTTACTTAAATGAGGAACGTAAAGTTTTGGGCTAGCTCACTGTTAATTCATTGCCAGTTACTCAGAAAGATTATCTCGCCCGAGGAAGAAAGAAGAAAAATATATAAACAACAGAAAAAGTAGTGATTATGTTCTTTGAACGTGATACACCATTTCCTTAAAATGGCGTTACAAAACCGTGGCTACGGTCATTCTGAAAGCAGAAAGGTTAATGCGAGATGTCTAAAATCCGTGAGTTGGTTATTTAACATATATATTATACATTGTGCTCACTACACAACTAGCAAATAGGGGGTGATTTCCCATCCTGTGCCTTCCGTTTCAGCAGAAGGGATCTAGTTACCAAAATGAGGAACATAAATAGTCTGCTGATCACCTGTGCTGATCAGTTTATAAAGGGACGGCTGGCTCACAGTTTATCAGTCACTTCATTCAGTACCCATTACACAGAAGGATCGTCTAAAAACAACGTGCGGAAATAAAACATTTTGGGAGGTAAGTTGTGCGAAATAGTCATTTATAATTCAAAGCCTTTGAGTTCTATGAACTCATTTTGTCGAGCTTGCTTATAACAGCACGGATCGATCTACAGTTGAATCGTCACGATGTCTTAAACATTCCATTTTTTGAACCTCCATCCAGAAGTCGTTTCTTTTCGAAAAAGCTAATTTAAAATTTCACTGGTTTGACTATTTAAAACCATAAATCAGACCATCGTAAATATTCTCTCACTCGATGAGTTACTGCTTATTAATCTCAGGCATTTTTAGCGAAGGATCTTGCGGCTCGAAAACGTTGGCCTTTGTTATTTTCATTGAACGTTTAAGTTGTACATTATATATTGCGTATGTCTTGAATAGTTTCAGATTCTAATGCGTCAAATTTACATATTCAAGGTCAGAATACTCCATGCTGCTGTGGTAACAAAGTCCATACTTCTGCCAAAGCACGTCAACTTTGCCGTCAGATATGCAGCAATAATTAATTTGATACACAGCAGAAACTAGATTTTAAAACGAAGCTGAAATTCCGCCGATAATTTATATTTTCCCTTCAATTACGAGAAATGTTTACAAGGAAGTTTGCGTTCTCAAATCCGGCAAAGCCGAGGCGAGAGTTCAGCCAAAGCTGACAAGGAAGTGGTCGAGGCACTAGTGCATGCATGGTCACGCTAGGAGTCCTCTTCCGTAAATGGCGTGAGAACAGTTTTGCTATTATTGTCGTTAATCGCTTTTAATGTTGTTTTTGTTTGTCTAGAGAACGGATAAGAGTATTAAGCTCAAAAGAGCATCAAGCATATCTGATCGGAACATCGTGAAACGTTTACGAGAAAAGATAATTGTCATAATAAAACAAACCAGCATCTTCATCAAGTCACCAAAGGACATGAAAGAGATGACGTGATTCGTTTTTACCCCAAGCCTGCAGAATAATGGAATACCTGAACTTAACGGAGAATGGAACTAGATCATCAGACTGCTCTAGTCGGAACTACCTCGCAGCAGAAAAAATCGGAAAATGCTTTGCTTACTGTTTGATTCTCGCTGTTTCGCTGACCGGAAATTCCTTGGTCGGGATAATTATGTACAAGACGAAAACCATGCGAACAACAACTAACTACTTTATCCTAAACATGGCCATGTCCGATCTCCTGCAGGCAATCATAGTTTTTCCGTCAAAAATCATAGAGATGTACGTTGGGTTATGGTTTTTCAGTGGTGAACAAGGCCAGTTCTTTTGTAAGGTGGTGTTGCTCATTCAATATGTCTCTTGCCTTGTGTCCATTGGGAGCCTTGTCCTGATCGCAGTGGATCGATTTGGAGCTGTGATTTTCCCCTTTCGTCGTCCGTTTTTTGGTTCAAGGCTGTGTCCCTTCTTCATCCTCACTACTTGGGTAGCTGCAATTGCCTTGTCCTCCGCAACTTTCTACAAGTCTGTTGAATACACAGGAAAATTCAATTGTGAATGGGTGTGGCAATACACCTTTCTCGCAGATAGTTATCTTCGTGCTATTCCTTTTGTTTTCATGACGGTTTCATTCGCCTTAATAGTCATTCTCTACTCTCTAATTCTCT
>CM042749.1:35367954-35369911 GCA_022496165.2 Catalaphyllia jardinei
TAATCTCCTATAACCTTATGATTTCTTGAGTTTATTCACTGAATGGTTTTCGAATTATTTTTTTTGTTGTTGCGCGACGTTGCAACCCAAGAATAATGGTCATGACGTCATTAAATTCTAAAATCCAAAACTAGAGAGCCACTATAGGTTTTATCTTCATCAGGTATGAGAGGTACTAAATTTATATCTGTCTACAGCTTTCCACCGCAATAGCGTCCTTCGTTTCGAAACCAGCGCATTTTGAATATCGGCCGTTATGGCGCCGGTTCGTGACGTAAAGCTAAGATCGCGTTTATCGAAAAAATATACTCTGATCTTGTGATTTTTAGCCATTTTAGGAGTTTAAGGACTAGGAAAAGTGCTTGTGTAAGTGATTTTTGGCTCGGTTCCGAATAAAATCAGTCGACTAGATAGCCAAAGTAAGGTCCAGTTGTTTACACTATTTGCTGGCAGCCATATTGGAGGATCTAGTAGTTCTCCAACATGGCGGCTACATACTAAGTTCTCTAATTTTGTGTGGAACATTTCAACGAATATCTCAACTTTGGGACAACGCACACACCTTAAACGTGTAGAAAGGTCTTTATTTATCGTGTGTAATATTACAATTTCTTGACTTAATCCACTGTATGGTCTTTGATTTTATTTTTTTATTGCGTGACAATGAACAAACTCTATAGTCCAATTTATATAAATTATATTCATTGCACTCCCTTAAATTTCAATCGCCTCTTGAGTCTCACTGTTTTCCTTTTATCAATTTTATCTAGAGCTTATTTACTCTGGTATCAGGATGAAAATTCTACTACGGTTCATTGCTTTGATCCCTCTTCTAAAGCCCACTAACGCCTACAGTGGAGTATCTGGTGAAATGCAAGTTGAGGAGAGGATCAGAGGTCTCGTCAATGTTGCACAGCTTTCTGAAGGTGACGTTATCCGTGGAATCACGGGAATTGACCAGACTCCTGACTGGTGCAGGGTGGATGCCATCATCCTCTTGTCTCAGGACCAGACCACTTATGATGGGTTCACCGAAAACCACATAGTCGTCGATGACACTGTTCATCCCTACGGTACAAAAGGAAAGCTGCGCGAAGGACCAGTCTTTACACTTGTCACAGAATGCGATGCCGCTGTGAATTTTGCCGGCCAGGCCTTCACACCCCTTAATACTTTACTCTGTCCGATTGAGTTGAGCTGGGATGAATATCTGCCCTTAATTGCTGCAGTACGTCAGGCCATGCTTCTCACCGATAACTTCTGGTATAGCTTGAATGAATATTACGACAACGAGACTGCTGGGGTGCTGGATTGGTCCGACCACGACTTCTGCAGTGAGCTTCTACAGTGCACACGCAAAGGTCTTGCGCAATGCAAGACGTTTGAGGAGGTAATGGAAAGGTTTGTGCGAGAGCATATGAACAAGAAGCATGGGAAGAACGTAGAGAAAGTTTTCCCCGACATAAGCGACAATGACGCAGATGGCATCACGGACGTACATGGTACAGGACGAAGAAATCGTATACTTGTTCTCTCTTCCATAGGTACAGCCATGATGCTGATGAGCTTGATCCTTGTCGTCGGCCTATTGATGTACTACAGACGAATGGCGAAGCAAAAGGAAGAGAAAAAGGCGGAACTAGATGATTCCCTCGTGAAAGCTGGGGAAGTGAAGGTGTAAGAGAGTATGAAGAGTCAGCCTTAGCAAAGTCCAGCAATTTCGTTTTGATGACGCCCAGTCAAGCAGCTTTTAATTTTTTATTTTTTTTAATGAAATAAATTTTATCAAATCATAATTAACTGAATGAACTATACATCAAAACACATCCTACTATTATGGTGAAATCTGTCTTAATGCCCTGTTTAGACCAGTGCGTATGTTAAATAAATAGTGGTTTAACTAAACACGGTTAAAAATTTGCTTATCATATTGCATTGGCGCACCCCACAACTTATC
>CM042749.1:35388252-35395752 GCA_022496165.2 Catalaphyllia jardinei
CGATGACGATGACGATGACGATGACGATGACGATGACGATGACGATGGTGGTGTGGTAATAAACATCACTTGTTTGTCGGGTGATATGATGCTGGAGGAGCAAACCAAAGGTCTCGTTCGTGTCTCGGAGCTTTCCAAAGGTGACTACATCCACGGAATCACGGGAGGCGAGCGAAAGCCAGCCTGGTGCAAAGTGGAAGCTGTCTTCCCTGCAGCAGGCGGCAAACATAAGATTACCTATGACGGCTTCACTAGAGAACACATGGTAGTAACGGATAGTGTTCATCCATATGGCAAGAGGGGAGAAATGACTACCGGTCCAGTATATACGCTTGCCACCGACTGCGATGCCAATGTGAATTCAGCGGGCCAGGCCTTCACGCCCATCAGCTCAGCGTTCTGTCCCCATGAACTGAGCTGGAGTGAGTATATCACCTTGATGTCTGCAGTTCGACGTGTCGCCAATCGCACTGGTTACTTTTGGTTTGACACCTCAGCATACCACGACAACGACACTGCAATGGTGCCCCATTGGTACGACCAGCTCCACCAGATATGCCGCGAGCTTTTGCTGTGCTCGCGCCTAGATGAATGCCAGGGATTCGAGAATGTGATGGAAGAGTTCGTGCACAACCATGTGAACTCGCAGTACGCAGAGATCGTCGAGCGACAATTCCCCAACATGGGTGGTGATGTGAGCAAGCAACAAGCTGGTACCATCACTGAAGTGGTTCGACCTCAAGAAAGCAGTCACATAGTGCTGTTTTCCATCTTTGGCAGTGCAGTGGTGGCGCTCTTGATCATTGCTGTCGCCGTCGTTGCGTACCGCGTACGAATGAAGAAGACAAAGAAGGAGTCGCCATTCAAGTCACATCCCGCGAACCATTCCACAGTGGAGGCTTAGGATGGAGAATGGAGGAAAAAAATAAGCGTCATTCTCAAGTAGTCCATACTTTTTTTGTTTCATTTCGCTTATTATCTATGCTAAAACGGAGTCTAAAAAGACTGTTCACTCAGTATCCATGATAGTGAGCAGTATTCTTGGCGCTATCAGCAGATTAAAATTGTAAGAAGCCAAAAATCATGCTGTTTCTGCAATCATTCTGTCGCTCTATAACAATCTTGCATTAACGATAAATGTAATCATTGTTGGCATAATGGTAATAAAAATATTAATGTACAATTACTTTTCAATGAGTTAGTCCTTCCTGAACACTTGTCTTGATGACATTCGGTTCTCTCCCTTTTTTAAAAAACATATATGTGCCGTGAGTGGGAATCGAACCCGCGTCTCTCTGGTTACTAGTCGGGTGTGCTAACCACTGCACCAGAACAGAGCAATCAGTGAAGGTATACTGTAACCTTAAAAGAAGTTGTTGCATTGTGGGGAAGACGAAAAGGATTTTAAAGTGTCTTTTTATGATACTTGATAGGGAACGAAGAGTAGGATTATATGTGATAACAAGCGTGTGATTGCGTGAACTGGTCACTGGTATTGAAATAATGTACCCGTGACCATGCTACCTCCACCGAACGCACCGAGATTTTCTGCGACCTCATCAGGATGATCCTTACTATGAACATTTTTGAATTCAACAACACCCTTCTACATCCAAACACACGGCACAGTCATGGGAAGACGTATCGTACGCTAACCTATTCCTCGCTAAATTCGACTCAAACGCGCTTTTTGATACACATGCACCGCGCCAGCCACACACCTGGTGGCGCTTCATCGACGACACTTTCACGATTTGGACCCTCACCGAAGTCGAATTACACACTTTTATTACTTACCTCAACATTCACACCACTATCAAATTCACTTCATCCCATTCAGCAGCACTACTTCTTTTTTCGACGTTAAGCTCTCACTCAGCCAGTTTGGTAAGGTTGAGGCCAGTCTCTATACTAAACCGACAGACAAACACCAATACTTTCTGCAATCAACTTATCACCCTCTACATACGAAACGAACCATTCCATTCAGCCTTGCTCTCCCATTACGACGCATATGAAATTCCGACGAAAGCTTCACATTACGCGCCAATGAAGTCATCCAAACCTAGACCCTGTTGGCAGTCACGGAAAGTATATATTTGGTATGCAGCTAGTGTCTTACGAAATAATAAAGAGCGGATGGCTATGTTAAAGGTTTGTTCCAAGCTATAAAAAGAATCTCAGCACTAATTTACTCAAAAACTTCTCATTAAACCTAGTAATAAATAAGAGGCAAGATTCCGCCCGCTTAAAACAAAGCATAACGCTAGTAATTGGCTCTTTCTTGTTCTTTTCCTTTAATAAGTATCCCCTGCAGTTACCTACTATGCAGGCTTTCTTGGAACTGCCGCTATTTTAATTAAACTATGTTTTGTTTCCCCTAATATTATTTCTAGCTGAATTGATTAGGCAGAAGCTGAAACCTAATAAGGGAATCGCAGAGGGCGTGGCAAACGTCATTTCTGGAAGCGGCTTGGTCTAGAAGACTTCTTTGACTCAATTGTTTTTGTGTTTCCTCAAAAATGATTGGCTGGAGCAGGTCAATTAAGTCATCATACCACGGACAAAATCTCAGACTGCTTTCGTTTTACCAGAGTACGGGACTTTCCCATTTTTATAATTAGCATAAACGCGTTCAGGCTCTCTCACGTTGACAGAGCCTGTCAACAAGAACGCTCGGTATACAAGACGGGTCCCAAAAAATTTTTGAAAGACCGACCAGCTTTCCTTAAAATATCTCCGAATACTTAATAAGCCGCAAGTTTACGTGAAGTTTAATCTACGATAATTTGAGACTTTATCTTAGTAACCTTAGAAGTTGCGTAATCTCGTGCCCAGGGTTCATTTATTTTTAGCGAAGACAAGAAACTGGGATCTAAATTTAACGACTTAAAACTTGGCTATTGGCGTTGCTGGAGACCTACCGGACTCCGTTCACTAGTCACTGAAAGCCTCAAAACTTTGTTTTTCGCGATACAGGAGAGAATATAAAAGGTAAGTTTCAGCTGTTTCTGGAACAAATGACTGATATAAGCATTAAGTTTGAGCTACGAGAGACGTTTTCTTGATTTACATTGATTTCTAAAGCATTACCTTTTGTCACGGCTCAGTTAACATGTTTTACAGTTCAAAAATCGTCGAGTGCTAGCACATTATTAATAAAGAAGCGCTCTCTCCAAATCCATGTTTCAAGATTGAGCTTGCTCTGATAACATTTAGAATTTTCGGTCCTCTGAGCTAGAATGTTCAGTGTTTCTTCCAGGCCACGGAAAAGCTGAGTGACCTTACACTGTGAGAGGCAAACGAAATACCGAAGAGTGTTAAACTGTGTATCCTGTTTAGAGATTTTAGGATTCAGAAGGAAAATGTGTAAATTTACTGGCTAAAATATTTCGTTTTACCAATTGTTTCCATAATTGAATTGAGTGTTTTCACACGACGTCACTAAAATTTAAACTTCCTAACTATTAATCGTCCTGAGATTTTACTCTCTTGATGTATAAGAGCAGCTGGAAACTACTATTCATACAAATTTTTGCTCCGAATGGATTCTTGGTTATGTGATAGACTACGCTTGAATTTCTAAGCTTCTGCGTGACGTGGCATTTACATGACGGCTGAGAGAGCTGTCATGTTGGTTTAAAAGTGACTTGCTTTGGAGAATTTTGCTATCTTAACAGTCCTTGTATTAGAAGTAGTATTAGTTTAGTGTTTTTGAGTTCCTCGAGAGATGAATTCACGTTTTTGTAGCAAAACTCAGTGACAAATGTTTCTGTTGGTTTTCGGCCGCCATGTTATGGATGGGCTCCAGGATGACGGCTTCATACAAATCTCTATCAATGAGGGTAAAAAATTTCTCCGCATATCTTGCTATTTTGGCTTTGCTTTCTCTTTCGTTTTAGTGGAGTTAAAAAACTAGTCGCTAAAAGACACTGAAATAATCATGCATTCCTCATTGTTCGACTCTGCCGCTGTGCACGGTTTACTGATAGATTTTCTCGGAAAGTTGAACACCCTGACACATAATTAAAGCTGCATAGGCATATTTCATTCAATAACTGTATCTTTGATGAACGGAATTTTTTTGACTAAAGAGAACTGCGTATTAAAATAAACGTTTACTGACTGGAGGATAATGCTAAGGTTAGCTTTTCAATTAATGAAAAATACCGGCGACTTGTCTGGAATTTTCGACGTGCAGAAGAAAGGTTACTCGAGGTAGCAAGCAACGTTTTATTTGCGTAAATTAATTGTAAAAATAGCTTTTGCAAAGATTTTATAGAATAATTACCTAACTTAGGTAATGACCTAACTTTGGCTTGTTAGCTTGTTAGATGTCTAATCCATGACGTAAGAAAAGTAAATTTAAGTGCATTTTTTTGCAAAGATTTACTTTTGTGCCAGCTGACTACACGCCGACAGTTCTACTCTGGGTGGTAATCAAGAAAAAGTCCTCAAATTTGGCCAATAGTGTCGTGATGCATTAAACTAGCAATGTCATAAATTTTAAACGTCCGTCACGTGACATAAGATAATTCATTTACTGGGTTTGATGCAAAATAAAGCCCGTAGAAAGCACTGAAAACAAGAGTTAACTGTCAAAATGTTAGTTAATTGCATATAATGAAACAGAAAGTTACAAGATATGCTTGTTTGAAACTCAAATTAGGTTGTGGCTTGTTGCCATAGCATTTTTCAGGAAAACGTTATTTTTCTTAATGAGTGCAATATCACGCATTTGATCTTTCTTCAGGATATATAAACAAACTCTTGGTATATACCACCTTAAAAAAAACAGGTGACCTCGATAATCTCTAAACTCGAGCCCGCAATATGGTCACGTGATACTATTAGTAGTTCAGTACCTCTTTCAGATCTGTATTTTCATTGGCTCTGGTAACCTGAAGCTTGTATTGTTTCAAGAGATAGGGGTATTGTTTGGATCTTGGACAGCTACAGGTCTGCCCTAAACCCAGGCTAGATGTTTCTTTTAAACTTTTAGCTGGAGTATGGTCGCAATTTTGGGCAATTCCGCCGAAATCATGCGTACGCGCTCACGAGCAGTACGGCTAGCCATAATAACTATGAGTAAATGAATTAATGGGCCCCCTTTTCTTACCTATACAAGACGTCTTATAGCCGTTTCCGTGGGATGCGTTAGTCTATATAAGCACGAGTAATATCAGAATATTACTTAACTTAACATCCTTAGAATCACAGGAACATATACCACACTTTAACACCACAATAGGCTAATTTTCATCTAAATTGTGACTAGACACAGCTTTCACAGTCTCTCGGTCAATAAAAGGTTTTGTCGAATAACATGCAGGTAACCCTTGTAATACGGTCTCTCCATCGATAATTTCACGAAGCTGTACTTTACTTTTCGTGTAACTAAGAAGGACTTCATTCATGCCATAAATGGGCTAACATATCATCAGACAATGGCTTTCAGGTATCCTCTGAAAGAGAGGCTTAATAATCCTCCGAACAGGCTCATTTATCGTCAAAAGAGGCTCGTTAATTCCCTTATGAAAGTTTTGTTTTTTTATTCTCCAAATGCAGCTCAGTCATAGGCGAAAGTAATTTTCCTACTTGTGCCGGTTGACTCCGTTCGTCTACGGTGCATAAATGCCGCGAATACTGTCGCAAATGCCACTGGATTTCCTTTTCTTTCTTACATTAGTTTGTAGCCGGTAAAGCTCCGGCGCTATGATTGATTATTATCAACTATTCACCGAAGTGGAGGTGGCTAGCGGTGGATATTTACCGTGCCGCGCAGCGGCGAGGTAAATATCCACTATTAGTATCACCCAACTAGTGGACTAATGCAAATCCTGCATTTTGATTGGCTACGCTACTAGGGGTCTAATAGTAACAGTCATTGAGTAGCGAAATTCGCCGGTTTTTCTTTCGCTTTTTTCCCCGAAATGAATATTTCTTCAACTTGCATTCGCTAACTTTATTATCGGCATTTCTGCCCGACTAGTTGGGTGATACTAAAACAATTAGACCCTTCGCCCTCAAGGGCCACGGGTCTAATTGTTAACTAGCCACCGACACTGAGTTGAATAGTTGTTTTCGTATATCCACAAACAGTGAGATAATATACACCATAAAAAATAATTTGGTTGATTTCATCACTTGTCACGGAAGCAAACCGGGACGTCATTTTTCCCGAGTTGCTCGGAGGTAAATTGTAAAGGATATTCGGAGTTTGACTAGCCAATCAGAGCGTGCGTTGAACTCTATCCACTGTATTAATATATACTAATATATATCATTTACTAAATGACATCTACCCTAAGACTTCAGTGGTGTAAGATAGATTCTTACGCGAGAACCGGCTTGAAACATACAACTCAAGGGATGACACTTTCACTGATCTTTTATTTTATACAAGTCTCCCCTCTGCCCATACGAACCGTTACACACTTGATCACTTTCTGACAAGCGGACTGGCGAAACAGGAGTCGTCCATGTTCTCACGGTATATATATTTTTTTCTTTTTTTTAAAGCTGAATCTTTGGCTCCAACATGCAAAGTCTGCTGCTGCTTATCACCTTGATCTACTTTCTAAACAACTGTGCGACCTTAAATCCATGTATAGCTGGTTGTGCTGACATCAACATCAATATTGGCTGCATCTCAGGTAAAATGCGAGTGGAAGAGAAGTTCAAAGGTAATATCAGTGTCTCACAGCTTTCCGAAGGTGACTTCATCCGCGGAATCACTGGAGCTGAAATGGAATCTACCTGGTGCAAGATGGAAGCCATCTTCCAAGTACCGAACAGTCAGAACCAGACCACTTATGACGGATTCACAGCAGACCACATGGTCATCGATTGCACCGTCTATCCATATGGTAACAAGGGAGAAGTGCAGGTGGGCCCCATCTACACGCTTGCTACCGATTGCGATGCTTCTGTGGATCCAGCGGGTCAGGCTTTTACGCGAATCAGTACCACGTTCTGTCCACACGAGTTAAGCTGGAGCGAGTATCTTTCCGTGATCGCTGCAGTGAGGCGCTTCACCAGTCGGACTAGCAACTTCTGGTATGACTTGAATGCAAACCAGAACAACGAGACTGCAGCGGTACCACGCTGGGCTGATCAGCTTCCCACCGTATGCCGCGAGGTTTTACTGTGTTCACGTGAAGATAAATGTCAGGGGTTTGAGGATGTAATGAACGAGTTCGTGCACGATCATCTGAACAAGGAGTACGTGGAGGTCGCTGAGCGAGTTTTTCCCAACATGGGAGGTGATGTGGATAAGCAACAAGCTGGTACCATCACTGAAGTGATTCGTACTCAGAAAAGCAGTCACACTATCGTGCTGTTTTCCGTTGTGGGTAGCGCTATGGTGGTGCTCTTGATCATCGCTGTCGCTGTCTTGATGGACCACGCACGAGTGATGAGAAAGAAAAAGGGGGAGAAGGAGCTGGAACCCAAGAAGGCTTCAGAAGCAACGGCATAAATGTTGTCATAGCTGTTAGC
>CM042749.1:35398252-35403834 GCA_022496165.2 Catalaphyllia jardinei
TTCCATTGATTTGTTGTCTTTCCAGCCTTATTTTAGTAGCTAGCCTTTTCCAACAAGCATACCTTTCTTTCTCTGTCCGGGAATTTTTATTTTGGGTTAAGTCTTCTTTTCTCTTTCCATTTATTCATTTTTATCCTACCGTCATTCTAAATTCAATGGAAGCAAGTCACTGGAGACTTCGTTTTTCTAATTATAAGCCATTCCAGATTGTTTTTTGCGGCATTTTACATACAGTCCAACCTCTACTAACAGCCACCTCCCTACAACTGCCCTTTTATTTCCGTCCCGGCAGGCGATATAGACATTCACAAATGTATAAGATGAACAAAAACGAGAGAATTTGTTATCCAAGGTAGACGATTGACACCCATTCAAAGATACAGCCACCATATAACAGCCCCGTAATGTACAACTGTTTTCTGTATAAGATTGCCCACATGTGGAACCAGTTAACAGCTATCACCTTAATCCTCGACCTGTTGCACAATTTCGTTCTAGTTTAAATGATGAGGAGTTACACAGTATGAACAATATTTTCAAACTCAAATTGCAAATTTTTAACAGCAGAGCTCCTACACGCCGATGGCTCGCGAGCAGAGCCCCATTCCTTAGAAAATTTGGTAGCCCATAAGTGACTTTTAGTCTCGGTTTTGCTATGAAAATTATAAAGATAAGCTTATATTTAATAGAAATCTTTTTAAAGTCGTCTTGATTTGAAGCCATGCTGTAAGAAATTTATAAATTACAACGTTTTAATTTCGCTGATCTCTACTTCCAGTGGGTAATATATTTCTTCTGCATGTGATCTACAAAATGAAAGATCTTTTTATCATCTGAATTGTCATGATTGAAATTACAACGAATATTGTAATAATTGAGCATCTTTATAAGATTGGTATGAAAACTGGTTTTACCATTACCATGAAGATCAATCATCACTAATGATTGAATGACTAAAGAGCCTTGTTCCTTACTTTGAAGATAACTAATGTACTTAACAAATTATTTTATTTATATCGAATATAAGGGGATATCGGCCAAGTTCAGCCCGGCACACAATATTAGAAGCCTCGGTGAAGTGTCTCAGTGTTTGAAGTCTGATCCTCCAGTGATAAAGAGACCCCAAACTTCACTATTATAAGTCAAAATAAGTGAAATCATTGTGTCAAAAATTTTGCAAGCAAGAGATAGCTTCAGACTGCTGAAGTCGATGTGTCGTCTTAAGCTAAACAGAGCATGAACAGCCTTTTCTCTTAAGTGCATGTTCGAGTGACAGAGTGAAGTTCCCAGTCGAATTAAGGAATTAGAGTTACTAGGTAAGGGTAATGTATTTTTTTTTTACTTCATGTTTAACATCCACGATCTGCAGGACTGTGCCAAAGTATTGAGACAGTTTTGCATTCCTACCTTTGAACGTGATAATATAATCAAATCATCTGCGCATAAAAGAAAGCTTTATTTGGACCATTAGGTAGAGCAAAAGGATCTGATAAAATATTTTCAGAAGATTAAGGTAGATCATTAAGAGAAGTGGGCTTAAAATGCAGCCTTGCATACTGAAAAGGTTGTGTCTGAGAATCGCCAATTCTCACAGAACCAGTAGAATTGTAGTAGAGGTTTTTGATTAAGTCAAAAATTTATTTGTAGCATTTTATAGAGAAGCCCATCATGCCAAACTGAGTCGAAAGCTTTCCCAAAGTCGACAAAGCAGGCACATACTTTTTCTTGGTGACAGTGGACATATTTATCTATCAATGTTCGTAGTGTGAGAACGTGGTCTGCCGTTCGGTTGTTTTGCCAGTAAAAAACGATTTGAGAAATGTCAAGTATGTTCAATGAGTTGGCATGTTCCATCAGCTTTTGTTTAGATTTATGAAAATCTAAACAAATAGCGACACAGATTCCGCAGTAATTCGTTGGATCATTTCTCCCGCCAGACTTTAATATTAGTGTAATGAGCCCACTGCACCACATTAGTGGCATCGAACCCCCATTAAGAACATTGTTAAAATGTTTATGATTATTGCGATGAAATTGTCATTGCTCGTTTACAACATTATTGGTGGGGGGGGGGCCCGCGGCCGGCTGGCCTATCCTAGTGATGCCATTAGGTATTGTCCCCCAAATACCTTGTCAGCGTATTTTCGTGACATCTGATCCAGGTGTGCCAAGGGCTTTTGTGGTGGATTGTAACTCAGTTTAATCATTTCGTTTCGTATTTTTTGTCGTATTTTTCCATTTTTAACTGCTCATGCTGATCGTATTTCGAGTTCGGATACTGGGTAGTCTAAGGGGCTTGTTTGCATCTTCCTGTCTTGCTGATTTTTCTAATTCATTGACTACGTTTTCCTGATCAGGGTTAAGACTGAAAGTGTCTTAGCTTAGCCAGTTTTCTTCTATAATTTCTGGAGTATCCTTTTGTTTCACTGAATTATCCATTGATTTTAGATAGTTACGGAAGTGTTTCTTATCAGAGTTGAGCGTGGTATTCTCTAGCTCAGAAATCTTATCATTCCACCTTTAATTAGCGCGAGATTTAATAATCTTATCAAACTCAAGTCTACTTTCGTTCAGTTGCTCCTCCAGGTGTGACTGGGATGGAAACGTGTCACCAGCATTGCTGTTGTCAAGCTCCTCTTGTAATCTGACAATTGTTTATTCTTCATTTGTTTCGCGTTGTTTGGCCTGTTTCGTTTTAATTTTAGAGTAGTGGAGCGAGTTCTCGCCAGCTTTTAATTTAGCTTTATGAATCATTTCCCAAAGGCATCGCGAAGAGTTCTAGGGTTATCATGGTAGGCGGGTTAACTTTTCTCTTGTAAACACTCCAGGTAGGGTAACCCGCCTACCTGGATTAATTTTTTAACTGTTGAGTGTTACTGCGCACTAAGGTGTCCCGGGTTGTAGGATTATCCTGAAATTTTGTAAACCCTGGATATCTTTTGCCCTCCAGCTATGGTTAACCCGTCCTAAGGACCTGTTTACAAGGAGGGAGGGGGCTAAAAAACCAGGCTACCAGCTTCCTGCACGGGCACGAGCCTGTTCTCTGCCTGAGATTCATCTATTACATTGATCTCTTCAGATTGACTGCCAGTCTGTCCGGAGATAACACTGGCAAATGATAACTATGAAAGAATTCACCTCGCGCTGCCGGGATAGCCCAGCACGATCCATTTACATGGTAAAACGCTATCCCGTCTAGTTGAGGACCTAGGGTACCTAGACAGGGTGCCCCGGGAAGGCGGGCTTCCCTGTCTAGCATGTAAACGCTTCAATACGTTTTCTTAAGAAACGTATGAGAAGTCAACCCTCCCAGGGTAGCTCCATTAGCCGGGTAGCTCGGTTAGCCGGCACCCTCCCTGCATCGCAGCCTTTGGGCTGCGATGCAGTTTTAATAAACTATCTATCTGTCTATCCATGTCAACAGGCCCTTAGAATCGCTTGGCTATTCCAAAAAAACATCGCATCTTCTCATTAGGTTTGAAAGAAGCTTTTTGTCGCAATTCGATAAATATCTCTAATTTCGAAATTGAGCACATTCCGATTTTTTATGAGCACATTCCGACTTTATAGTATTATCTCCTGGTACTACTAAGCTTGGATATTTCGTCAGCTTTCAAACGAACATACTTTCTGGAATCGCTCTACATTTCTGAAAAAAACAAACGTAAAATACCATCAAGAAGTTTGAAAGAATCTTTCAGTGCAAATTCTGTGAAAATTTCTGACTGCCGGGCATTTGGTTCATCTGCTGCCGGGCGTATAGCCGCCACAGCCTATTTTAAAATTAATTAAAAGGCCAAAGTCGAATTATCCTACCAATCAGTAAACTCTATAAAAATGTAGTTCACAGTAGAGATCACTGGTTCAAAAATGTTGTTCAACAAGGATACATCGGTTATTGGATGGAAAATACCGCCGTAGCTTTAATTAATTAGAGGTCTTAGTTCGGGTGTACAGCTTTCCATCATGAATAAATAAGCTTCCAATGTGCTCGTGTTGAACCGTGAACTTAATATATGAACAATTCAGTCGTGGCTGAGAGCAAACAAATTAACTTTAAATGTGAAGAAAACTAAGTACATGCTCATAGAGAGTAAATTCAAGTTATCCCAAATACATAATGATTTTTCATAATACACCACTAGACAGGGTAACCAAACATAAAACTCGTGGAGTTCACATTGATGAATCTCTCAATTGGCGCCCACAGATAAATGCTCATCTTTCTCAAAGAAAATTTCCGCTGGTCTTGCAATCTTAAAGCCGGTATAGAAGCATTACTATACCATTTGATACTAGAATGAATATGTACAATGCACTTGTTATGCCTTATAGCACTGAACATGATGGGGCAATATCAGCAAGGGGTTATCTGACAAAATTTAAAAACTGCAAAATAGGGCTGCTAGAATTCTCACCATTTCAAATTATCTTTCCCCAACTTACCTGAGGCGTACTTTTACCAAAACCTGAAATGTACACGAGCACATTCTTAGAAACTCCGAGATAATTTGCTATGTCCCAATCCAAGAACGGATTATGGAAAAGGTAGCCTGAACTATAGCGGATCTGTTTATGGAACAAGATTCCATCAGAAATAAGAAACTTATCCAGTTTAAAACAGTTTAAAACGTCACTGAATGGGAAAGCTTATTTTAGTGCACTGTAAATTAGAGAAAGTTTTACCACAGAGGATTTTACTGTAGGCTAGTTAATTAGTTCGTTACTTAATGTAATGTATTGTTAGTTTGTCTATCCCTGTTAATATAATTAATTTACTCTTTGAAATATTTTACACGATTCGTAGGAAGACCATTTTTATGATAGGATTTTTGTGTTTAAATAAAGATTTGATTGATTGATTGATTGATTGCACTGATTGATTGAACGACGATCGAACACAGATAAGTGCATGATTATTTGTGTTTCAGCGAGAAATTCCTGACTCAAATAACAAAAAAAAGAAAAAAACAGAAAGCAGCTATAATTATGCTATACAGAGCTTTATTTGAAAGAAGATGACAAAGCGTATTTCCATAATTGTGATTAAACTAAGAACTTGAATCAAGATAATGCTCAGGAACAGGTTTTTTCCGCTTTTATTTCCCGCATTGACTGGTGAATAATTATTGCTTTTCTTATCCCAGTTCGAAATCTAACAGAATGGTCTGTCATTTCAAGGTGCCAGTTTGTAATTTCACTAAGATGGAAAGAATCTTTTACTGATTTTGGTCAACAACTCTAGCTTGTAAAAATCTTTCTGTAAGGTTATGTGGATTTTCATCGCTCCTTGATGCATGCGATTTGTGAACTCATGAATGAGGAATACGTACTTCTTAAAGCCAACCCCTTGCGTTGTGCTTTGGTTTCAGCGAGCGAAATCTTGCTTGTTATTGCCCCCGCAGGGTTTTGGCCCAGAGGCCAAAACCCGAGGAGGCATTAATAGGACCCCCCGCGTATAAAGAATATAAAATATTGGTGTAGTATCGGTAGGGCGAATCGATCCCGATTTGAAGAAACTAGGCGCGAACGGCGGTCTCGGTTAATTTTTCAGTAAGCTCGCAAGGCAACTCGGGGTAATA
>CM042749.1:35420932-35443935 GCA_022496165.2 Catalaphyllia jardinei
TATCAAGAATACTGTACTATTATGCATTATTAAAATTACTGCAACTTCAATTCTAGAGCTACTTTCCTGCAATTTTAATTAGAGAGAAAACTACGAACACTGAGAACGACAAATTTTTAGGAGTTCTTGATCGTGCGCTTATAAACTTTTGTAATCACGTAGTTTACTGATTTATTTTTTTTTTAACACACGACGCGTAGTTTGAAGCACGACTCGCAGTATGTTTCTTGAACGGTCTAAATTTGCACCCAAGAAGAACATCTCCCTTCATTCCTGCACCTTACAAGACAACGAAAAACAAAACACTCCTGAATAGATTCAAACGGGTGTATTATATAGTCCACACGGGGAGGCGGTACTCCCAAAAACTCTGGTTAGAGGTGCGAGGATCGCTTCCCAAAACCCTTACCCCATTTATCACTAAATTATTTGATTTTCCCTACCCTATTTATAACGGCACGATAAAGAAAACAAATTACCTCCGACTTCTACTGGTTGCACTTCGATTCGGTACATGACATTTTACATGTGCTAATCGATGAAAAGTTTCTCTTCCATTCAGTTGCCGAATTTCTTTGTAAACGAAAGTCTTCTATATTTTGGAGACGCCAGAAATCATGATGTAAAATTTTTCATCGATAAAATTCGACTTTAAACCCCGATGAAGCGCGTAGTTTTTAGCTACTGCTCGAGGCTTTGAAACCCACAAAGTCTTTCACAGCAACAAACAAAACACTATACCACCCTAGAATCTGGGCGGTCACGTAAAAAGCCGCAACCAGGGTTGTTTTCCCGACGACGAAGAGAAGCAGAGAAAAAAGCGCCTAGGAACGAAGTTGAGAAACGTGTCGAACATTTAACAGGGAGATTGCGAAACATTATGCCAGACTGACCGGTCAGAGATCAGTGGGAATACCTGAGGAAAATGAAACGACCTTTTCCGGCTCTTGTCATTTGAAATTCTTTTACCGAATTCCCCAATAAGGGCAAAGAAGCGGTTTGTCAAAAATGGAACGGCGAATTTCGGTCGGAATATTCCGACCGAAATATGTGGACCACCTCCAGAGGTGATCACGAAAATTCCGGTCAGAAGAAACCGAAATGGACCTTTTCCATTTGAATTCCAACCGAAATTTCTGGAATCTTTGGCATAATGGAAAGCACCCCACGACGGCAGCGAGAACGTCACTAAACAAAAGAATTAATGAGCAGTAAAATGGCTGTGCACATGCGTTATAATTCTTTGTACATTTCTTTGCTGTTGTCTGGAGATTAGGTTGACCACAACGGCTTTTTTTTTTTTTTAATTTTCAATTATATTGTTGTGTTCCAGATTTAGTTTTGCGTTTGTATTGATACCGATAAACAAAGTAAATGACAATAGGAAAAAAAAGACATGCAATAAAGAACTTTGTCAAGTTTCCTAACCATTTCCTTGTCCATGCGTATCCGGATATTATTTACTACTCGGGTTTTTCTTTTCTTCTGTTCACACGCCTTCGGCGAATTGGACAGCAAATCCGGACATTTTAAAATCCCCTCTCCAGAATGGAAAAAACAAAAGTTGGTCATTTTACATTGCTGACTTGCAGAGGACGGAATAAGTTATACCAAGAATTATACTGCACATGTGCATCTATTGTTCTGCTCATAAAACCTTTTGTTTGCCGACGTTCTCGTTCCCGTTGCCGTCGTGTTTTGCGTAAAGTCTGGTAATACGGGCAACATTTTTCTTCAACTTGTCTCGCAACATTGTTGCATTGCAAGTTGAAACCCTCTGTTGCACGTATTACCACGCTTGTGACCAACTTGTCTCGCAACAAAATACAGTGCTGCAAGTCTGCGGAATTTACACGTACAATCGGTCAATCCTGTGTAATTAAAGATGGCTCCTTCTTTCATATAATTTAGCGTTTCGACGAACTTCCACTCCGACTTCATTTTCTTCTTAATTTCCGTGCCAGCTAAGTTCTCTCAGTATGAAGCTCAGTTTCGTTTCAGAAAGCTCGACGAAAAGTTGTTTAAAAAGTAAAAAAGGTGATTTTAATTACTTAAAAACGTATTTAAAGTCTTAAGACCATTTCGGGATGAAAAATAGTACTACTAAGGCAAGGCACAAAAGTCTTCACAAGAGATTTTAGGACTTCGCTTTGGTGGCTAAAATGTCCTCTGTCCAACGGTTAAAATGTCCCTGTTATTATGCGTAATGTCTAAATTTTTTGCCTGTTAGTTATATAACTAACAGGCAAAAAATTTAATGGGTTAGCCGTTAGCAATATTGCTAACGGCTATCCCATTGCATTGAGACTTCATTTTAATACCCTCAGAATTTTCAAAGTTGTGTGGTTTAATCCTATCAAAAGTACCTTCGGTTTCGAAGCGCAAAGCATTTGCATTGCAATTTTTACACGGAATACAAAGTTGCAATACATTGAAGTACTGAATGACTGAGACACACGGGCAAACATTTGTAGGCTAGATCAAATTCCGAGCCTTAAACACGGCTGCACCTTTCAAGAAATAGAAACTAATCATTGTTGGAAAAACTATATGTTATGGAACAGTAGATAAAATTGACCGCAATGAAATACACTGATTCCCACTACATTGCTACGCCCTTTCTCCGTTTCTCGTAATTCAGAAAGGCAACCCTGAAATCAAGACAGCTTTCAGCAGCGCACCCACTGAAATTTTATAGCGAAAAACCTGTCATTCCTCAGGGCGTTAAATATTACAGTTACTGTATGGTGTATCAGAAGAAATCTAAAACACTGAGACAATTTAATACAAATTGACCTGGTACGAAATTGAAGATTGTTTTTCCTTCTTCTGAAAAACTGAATCGATCAGCATAACGATGGGAAATTTAAGGACGCCATTTTCTCAGTTTTCCTGATACACATCTGACGACTTCCTCTCGTTCAACAGATAAAAATTACGTAAGGAAGAAAAAGTGGTATTTTTCTTTTTACACTACAAGATCACTATTTTTGTCTGGAACTATCGAATTAGCTAGCTACCGGAAAAATTTGTGTCGTTAATAAAAAAAAAATGTTTCCTCGCACATGCCTCAGATTAAAAACACGTATAGGAGTTTTGCAAACAACCAACTTGGTCTTAAATATTTGGCAAAACATTTGATTAGACATAATTATGACGTTGATGATTAAAAACACTTGAATGCATGATTCGAGCTCCGTCCGCAATGACGTCAACTACTACTTTCCAACGTAGTTATATTTGCTTTCATTGTTCAGCTTGTACACCAACACAAAAATGTTCAAGTGAGGGTCACATCTGGAAAGCAATTTTGACCTCATAGCCTGTGGGGCCTAATTGAACTCAGCAAAAATAATTAGTGAAAGTTGCATAGAAACAGCATGTTCACAATGTTTTCAAGCTTCTGTCTCTGTTTGTTTCATGAAGACACGCTCGAAAACTGGCCAAGGCAGCTTGTTTTGTTTCTACACTTTAAGGGTTCTATATTTGTTGGGTGTGCCGGTTTATTCTTCCGGTTCAACTTTGGCTAAGTTAAACATTTTACAGCCAAAAAAGTTCGTTTGACTGAATCGATTAATTGTCATGCAGTGAGATAAACCATTAAAATGCAAATAAAAACACTTAAAACTGAAGGTGGAATCACTCGTTGGATTTCGAGCGCGTCACTTAGGCCCCGTCCACACGTAAACGCAAACGCTAGTAAACGCAAACTTTTTTGTGCGTTTAGGCCTTCCGTCCACACGAAGACGATGAAAACGCTCACCGTAAACGTATAAATTCGAAAACGCTCTCCAAAGTGGATAAATTTGGAAACGCCGTTTATGCGTCTTTGTGTGGACGGCCGTAAACGTATATTTTCGTAAACGCTGTGAAAACGCTGACGTCAGATGTCAACGCCAGTCTCTTTTACCGAGTGCGTTTCCAAGGCGCTGAAGCAAATATTGCAGGCTCAAATCGATAGCGCATGCGCGTTCAGTGTATGACATCGTTTTATGCGTTTACGAGCGTTTTGGTGTGGACGGGTGAAAACGCTACGTAAACGATGATCGTTTTCGTGTGGACGGAGATAAAAATATGCGTTTACTAGCGTTTGCGGTTACAATCGTCTTCGTGTGGACGGGGTGTTAGCAAACTTTGATTTAACAGACCGTATAATTTTCCTTTGTAATACATGCGGCTCTATTTTTAATTGCATACCGTATCACTCAACTGAACTTTGCTTAAGCAAACATTGCGGGTTACAGACCAAAATTATTTATAGAACTAATCTGATTTAGGTCAAAGCATAAACTTAGCTAAGTTAACACTGTATCCATTTTTACTGTACTTTTTTTCTGAGGTGGTCTTGCGGTATACACAATGAACTCATGGGATAAATATTAAAATATCTATCCATTTAAAACTCAAGTGTTACTAAAACGTTGCTATAGCTTTAAGTGCTAATTTACATGTAATAACACTATTTATATATTAATAGCCTCGAGCAAAACCGCTAACTAAGCATCTTTTAGAAATTGGACGTTGTACGACATATGGCACAGGCATGAAATATTGTGATATTTAGAATAATTAAAGTAGACGTAGGGATATATCAGCCGAAGCCTAAAAGATAGCGAGTTCAATGTATCATAATGGGTCAACAAACCACCGTGCGGTGAATGTTAAAAAAGCTCGGCAACAGGATATTGTACATCGAGGGCCAAATGAGAGTAATTAACAAGTTTTTGAGTACTCTTAAAAGTGATTTATTACTTGGTTTCACGCTAGAGCTTGTAAGTGCAATCTAAGTGCACTTGAAACCTACCTTGAAAGTGAAGGGGTAAAATGTACCTACTTGGACTTTATTTAGAGACCATGGAAACGTTCGTAGATCAAAAAAGCCGAAGTACGCCCCTAACTAAGTATTTTCTACACCACCCTTGGGAACACACTTGACCGACGGAAGTCAACTGAAAGCGATGTACAGCGTTGCTACAATTCTGATGAACGGACCGATAAACTTGCTTGAATTTCATTTTCATAGACATCCTAAAGAATCGCTTTTCATATTATCCGACACCAAATGCTCCACTGCAAATTACAAACCTGCTGCTTCAAGTTTCAACCAGGCAATAAAACCCTGTTAAACACTGGACGAGTCTGAAAAGTCACACGGAAATGTTCCTTTTTTAGGTTAGCTCAAGCCCTGCAGCAATTTATTTGCCAAAATCTGCGTTGTTGAGCCATTCGAGAAAAATAGAGAAGATTCTCTTTAGCAACAAAGCAATTGCATTTCTTCACGAGTTCACTGCATTCTTATTTATTCACGATTTTAAAGCGAAAATTCAAGTAGTATACTTTGTCATCTGTTCCGGGTTGTTCAAAGCTCACGCTAACCCAAGGTTAGCGAGAATTTTGATTTCACTTTTGTAATTTTTCGTTAAGGTTTTACATACATACATACATGTTTATTGACCACTTCCCCAGAGGGCTCTTCAGCGTCAATTACAAAAGAAACATATACAAATTATGAAATAACAATTTAAAATAATTAAAGTATCATTCCTTCCTCTTAAATTTATCTAAAAGTGCCCCTCTAAGCTTATTACTAAAACTATTTACATCAATGCAGAACTTAAACTTATTATTTAAATTGTTCCAAATGTTCACTGCCCTATAGTGGAAAGTTTTCTGCCCAGTAGCAGACCTAAATAAAGGGATATTTAGCATCTGCGAATTCCTGGTCTTCCGGCTACTAATAGTACTACGTCTAGTTAATATTGTTTGCTCCTCAGTTTTGGGTTTGAATAATTTCGAACTTCAATAAACTTAAGCAGCGAAAAACAATTTGATAAAAGAAAGCAAGCTACTTGAGATATTTTTTACGTGTCGACCTGAGTCGAGTACGTACTTGAAACTAACTTAGTTGCTAGGTGAAGCCAAGTAGTGACAGCGTTATTATATCATTTTCGTGGGCCAGTTTACTTATACAATGGCCAATTGCCATGAATAAGGAAGCAAGGTTTGACGTACTTCAGTTGTACCTAACGTTTATGGACTTCCCAACTACGCAAATAAAACCTACCTACTCTTCCGGCGACGCGCTATAATAAAAGACTTTATTTAACAACGGTAAAACTCGTCAGCTTTAAAAGAAAACTTTGATGAATAACTAATCTCTAACTAATATAATGTAAAATATTTAAAGACAAAGCTGCTTTCCATTGATTAGGCGTTGACATTGCCCCAGGGACTCTGTTTCCCTTGTGTCAAACAAGGAACACTGTTCAAAACAATGGCGCGCCTTCATAGCCAAAGCTATTTTTGTAGCAATTTGTGCGCGGTAATGGAACATCAAGTTTATTCTCATAGTCCGATAGGTTTCATGCGAATTCTCGCTTTTCAAATTTAAAACTAGATTTACAGCCCACCGACCTAACTCTTTGAACTTGCTCCTGGCAAGTTCAATTTTTCCATCCTCGAAGTTTGTACAGGTAACCATGCAGCTTATCTATTTACGTAAAAGTTTGAGTAGATCAAAACAAGGGCTGCTCTTTATTATATTGTGCCTTTATACTTTATTCCGCAAAGTATCAAGAATACTGTACTATTATGCATTATTAAAATTACTGCAACTTCAATTCTAGAGCTACTTTCCTGCAATTTTAATTAGAGAGAAAACTACGAACACTGAGAACGACGAAAATTTTTAGGAGTTCTTGATCGCGCGCTCATCAACTTTTGTAATCACGCAGTTTACTGTTTTATTTATTTATTTTTTTTTTTCAAGACACGACGCGTATTTTGAAGCACGACTAGCAGTATGTTTTTTGAACGGCATCATGGTCTAAATTTGCACCCAAGAAGAACATCTCCCTTCATTCCTGCACCTTACAAGACAACGAAAAACAACACTCTTGAATTTATAGATGCAAACGGGTATATTATAGCAATGCTCGCTGTTTACAAACAAGTCTTTTGATATTTAAATTTTGCCAGCCAGATAACAAAAGAATCCTTTGTTTCGACAGCCAATAAACCTCTGGTTGGCACATTAATGACAATAGATGGCGTAACGGTGAATATCGCTATAAGCCAAACAGGGAGCCGGTATTCCCAGAAAAACTGCATGGTTAGGGGTGCGAGGCCCGCTTCCCAAAACCCTCACCCTATTTATGACCAATTTATCTGATTTTCCCTACCCTATTTATAACGGCACGATAAAGAAAACAAATTACCTTCGACTTCAAATATTCAAGAATATCATCTCCTGGTTGCACTTCGATTCGGTACATGACATTTTACATGTGCCAATCGATGAAAAGTTTCTCTTCCATTCAGTTGCCGAATTTCTTTGTAAACGAAAATCTTCTATATTTTGGAGACGCCAGAAATCATGATGTAGCATTTTTATCGACAAAATTCGACTTTAAACCCCGATAAAGCGCGTAGTTTTTAGCTACTGCTCGAGGCTTTAAAACCCACAAAGTCTTTCACAGCAACAAACAAAACACTATCACCCTCCCGCCCAAGAGATTTTTTTTACCACCTAGAATCTGGGCGGTCACGTAAAAAGCAAGCATCCCCTACATATTCTGCACCATATATTTTTGGCTGTTTAGGGTCTAAAATTAACTTTTTTGACTTTGGCTACAGCTTTCAACGTAATGAAACCTTTCCGCCACAAGCTAGTGATGTGCAGTCACCAACAGTTTTCCTCTTTATGGTAATGGAGTCAAGATGAAAAGTCTGCTATTGGCAAAAGGGATCTGAATTTTCTGTCAGTATAATTGCTTTGGCCAAAATTCAAACTTACATATATGATCATCAGTGTGAACTTTTTATCAGTACTGGCAGCTAGGAAGGAGTGATTTCAGACTCTGCTGTTGCCCCTCTCAAATTCCAATTTTTGGGGTTGTCTCAGGTGTCTGTGGTGTTGCCTTCAGCGAACAATGTGGTCAATGTGGTAAACTCTTTTTTTCTTTCGTTTTAAGCCCTATTGCTGCAGTAGCCAAAACCGTTCTACTCAGACACACTTTCAAAACCAAAAGCACTTAAGGAACTAATTTTTATACCATCAACATGTCAACAGAAATTGGGTCCATAACTGATGTATCTCCGTTTTGTTAACTTCCTTCTTCGCCTTTCTCTTGTACTGCCTGGATTTAGCTCTCGAAGAAGATTAGCAACCCTTTCCCTGAGTACATGAATGTGATGCTTTAATCTTAGCGAGTGCCTTACTGCTCTGTGCCCTCGAAGCTGCCCAGGCCCAGATATTTCCCGCAGCAATATTTCCCTGAGTTCTTGATCCTCGATCTGCGTGCCACTTCTCTTAAGAGAGTAATCACGAAGCCGGCGTTTTAAAGTTGAAAGACTTATTGTTATTCCATGGCATGTTTTTAGGAAGTCGAGAATGACTTGGTTCTCAAATCCAAGATGAAAATGACGTTCTATAAGTAGTCTTAATTCTCTACAGTCCATTTTCAACTACATGCGGAAATGTACTTCGTGTAGGAACAACACGAAGCTTGAGAACCCAGGTCCCGCTCTGCCTCGTTACTTGCGTTTTGCTTTTTTATTTGCGTTTTGCTTTTTATTTGCGTTTTGCTTTTTTTATTTGTGTTTTACTTTAATTTTTTATTTCTGCTTTTAACTTTACTTTTCACTTTTTTCTTTTTTTTTTAAATTTGTATTTTCTTTTTTTAATTTGTGTTTCCTTTTTTTAATTTATGTTTTCTTTTTATTTATTTGTGTTTGACCCTTCTGGGCCACCGGAATGACGTCACAAGTGTAGCTGCTGCTGCGAAAATAGGGGGCTTAACTGGAACCAATTTCGAGTAATGGCAGACGAAAAATTTCACTTTTCGAGTAGC
Organism: Catalaphyllia jardinei; assembly: GCA_022496165.2. Taxonomy (NCBI): domain Eukaryota; kingdom Metazoa; phylum Cnidaria; class Anthozoa; order Scleractinia; family Caryophylliidae; genus Catalaphyllia; species Catalaphyllia jardinei. The sequence goes on from CM042749.1 coordinate 35,429,785, forward strand.
GAAATTTTAATGAAGGAAGTCTTTAATTGTTTTTTTTTTTTGGACGAAAGGACATCGTACATGATGTTAAGTTTTTCTGTTAAAAAAGTGGGAAAAAGAAATGTGAAATTTCGTCGCAGTGGCAATTTGAAAAATACCTGAACACTAGGCTGCGTTACAGACATATCTAAACCATCTAATCCTTCGTTTTTAAGTCCTTCTTTCCTCCAATCCTCTCTATTCAGGTTAGCGGTTTTTCTCTATAATGCCGGCAGCGAACAACAAACTAAATTGGCCGTTAAACATTCACGAAAAGATGAAAAAGAAAAGAAAGAAAGGGCAACACAGAAAAGGAGAGAAACAAATTCCGTCAAGTATGGCTGTAAATGCAGTTTTATTGCTACACTACCAGCAGCAATTAACTGAATAGGGTAACTTCAAACTGAAAACAATGTAACAACAACAAAAACGTTATTTAATTTTGAAAATATCCTTTTTTTCTCTGTGAAGCAAATGGTTTATTGGATCCCTGGACACAAGCTAAGAAACATCTTCTTTCAAATGTATCCTGACGGAAATTCAAAGACACTGACATTCTACTGAGTGTGGTAAAACCAAAACCAAACTAATTTTTCTGGCCAATCACAAGGAAGACAGACAATTCAGTGAACCAATTAAAACACGAAGTAATTACATGGATGTAGCTGCAGCAAAGCGCATGAAAACGCGTGCGAGCGAGTAGCGATTGGTTTTGGTTTTACTTGTGACTGGATGAAAAAGTGGCGCGAGTTTTATTAAACCAATTGGGTGGAATAGTTGGTGCGAAACAATTAGTTTTCGACAATCAAATGATAACCGTTCTATCTACAAATTAAAGTTTGTCTAACGGGTAAAAATAGCAAAACCTACAATTTAACTTTCATTTCAACTAAATTTGCGAGCTGCTTAGTGAAAGCAAGAGAAGTTAGCTCGTTGTATGGTTCACTGAGCCATGTGTTAGCAGCCGTAACAGCATTTAGGCCGTGGCTTCTAGGGCCTTCTCTTTGTCCCAGCTCCTTTCCCTCATTCACTAATAAACTATGCAGCAACACAGCCGGACAGCGACCATCAGAGGCGTTACCACGGTGCTACCAAAAAACGGAAAATAGCCTTATTTGACTGTTTTCCAGAAGACGAACCACTTCAGTGATGGCAATAGCTTGTCGCCTGCTCACCTCACTACCAGTGTTGGGAAAAACTAGCTCGATGACCACGATATACTCCTTGTTCAGATGCTTAATTTTCCTTTCTTACCTTATGGGTGAACTATGTGATCAGTTATCAAGTGTGACCATAAGTGAAGGCATCATGGGTGGTCCTATGCGTGCCACGCAGGAAACACAGCAACTCCTTGAACCAGGCAGGGTTCCGTGTAGTAAAGGTCCCGTAATTCCAAAGATGATGTCACTCTCAAAAAGCTCAAACTATATTCTAATACGTAAAATGTGTTAATAATCGTAATAAAAAAGACGTTCTCGCGGAAATTTATTTACCGAATAAGCGTTGCCCCCCAAGGAGAGAGGCTCTTCGAACAAGTACCGTATTCATTCACATCAATGCGGTGCTTAATTGAAACTTCATTAAACATTGTTATACCATTTAAGTTTATTGTTGGAACGAATTCAAAATGTACTGAGTGTCAGTGTCTGAGAACCCTGCTAGACAGAACCAGAAATACCGTTCTCTTTCAAATAAATAAACAAATAAATAATTGTGATAATAAACACAATAACAATAATAATAAATATTAATTAAATATTACAAGAAAAGGTCTCCAATCAACAAATGGAAGTTTTCGCGAGGGTCTTCTAAAAATAAAAGTAAAAAACATACCTTAAATTTCTCAAATAAAGAAGTAATAAAAACTTAAGACTAAAACTTAAGTTTAAAACTAGAACTAAGATTAAAAATACTACAACTAACTAATGCTAATAATGGTCAATTGAAACTGTTTCTTTTTTTATTTAATGAAGAAAGTCACTCCAAAAATACGAATATTTGTTTTGTGAATGCTAATAAAAACTCTGCATTAAGATTAGCCAGTCATCGAAGTTTCAGCCTCTAAAACGCAGGTCCGTCCGTAAAAAAGCCCAAAATTCGAACATCGTTGACGCCATTTTTAACAGAAGTCAGCCAGGCCGCGTTTTCGTGACGTCACACTACCAATCTGGGTTATGGCTGCTCTTGAGTTATGTTATTTTGAGTCAAACAAGCTCCAAGAGTCTTCTGTGACTTGTGTCGTATAACAAACACTTTTCTTGACTGCTGGTGTTCAAACGGGAAAAGAGAGAGGGCCCCGAATCTGCTGAAACGGAAGCAGTCTGAACTTTGCTAGTGGTACTGCTGGCTTAATTGATCTGTGCCAGACAATCATTTTGGAGAGAACAGAAAAAAATCGAGTCAGAAGAATTAAGGTGATTCCTCAGTATTGCATCGCGCATGCCGATTGGTCGCGTTTTTCGCGTCATTAGCGCGTGCACGCGTACGTACAAACGTAAGAGCTATCCCTTAGGCTAAGCCTGACACTGAGTGAAGTAAATGCTCGTTTTCTCTAAAACAAGCACCGTAAGGTAACTTTTTTATTGCATTAAATTAGTCTATAATTCATTTCCTTTCCACTGAATGAGCACGAAAAAATTTTAACGTCAGGTAAAGGAATTCAGTTACTCCTAAAAATGTTAACTTAGTACCCTTTCACTTGTGTCCTGAACTCTACCAACCCTAGAAGATGCACGCTAGAAAGACGTTTTGTCAACTCTGATCCAAGATGTACATTTTTTCCAAGAAACATATATAATATTGTTTCTTTAGGATCGATTCTTAACAAGATAGGAGCAAATTTTCACATTTCATCCTTGAATTCAGATACGCTAGGACTGGCTTTCCTTTTATTTGTCATCAAGTAATGCATTGGCTCAACAAAATCAACTGTTGACTGCGCCGTTAAATTGAACTGAAAAGGACGGCAGGATAAAAAGGGAAAAATGTATGAGGAAAAAACGTCGCGTAGAAGAGTTACACTGAAGGAATTTTGGTTTGAAAAAAAAAAAGATTTTCTGAACAGAAAAGAAAGTTTTGAGCTCAAAAAGGCTAGCTTAATAGGGTTGTTAAGGCAACTGTCAAGGGAATAAACGTCACAGGGTTGCTGGTAACCAAAACCGTTGTCATATGATGTGGTTGTCTAAAATGATTCTGAACAACTAGGCAGCTCATCCATTGCTAATGTACTCCACAGATGACTAAGCCTGTTCTTTTTCCAAATCCCAGATTTGTTCAAATTAGTTTTTTAGTGCCAGGCTCACATCAAAACGAATACAGGCTGAGAAACATATGCAAAAAGATGGAAATGAAGGAATGAACAGACCCCGTAAAAAAGAACTTAAAAACCTTTTTATTGCCATTCTACCAGCAGCAACGATTAACTGAATACCCTGAATACATCACATGTGACAACATAAACTGAAAAACACAAATAAATAAACTTATTACTGCAAACTTGTTTGTTTCCCCGTCAAGCAAATGGAATAGTAGAACCCTTAGATGCAAGCTAAAAATATGTACTTTCAACTGTTTTGACGTAAATTCAAAGGCAGCCAAGATCATAATTCGTATCAATTCCTTAAAACCTAAAAATTAAAGACTATCAAAGCCTCATTAGGTGAATCAACTCCTTACTATTAGCAAACTGGGCAACTTAACTCTTCATTTCAAGAAAATTGCGAACTGTTCGACTAAAAGCGAACAGAGTAAATACGTTGTATATGTAACAGAATTTATGGGTCTACTTCCACAGCTTTCTTGGGTTCCAGCTCCTTCTCCGCCTTCATTCGTGCGCGGTACAGTAAAAAAGCGACAGAGATAATCAGGAGCGTCACCATGGCGCTACCAAAAACGGCAAATAGCACTATTTGACTGCTTTCCTGAAGACGAGCCACTTCAGTGATGGTACCAGCTCGGTGCTTACTGACATCACCGCCCATGTTGGGAAAGACTCGCTCAACGACCGCCACGTATTCCTTGTTAAGATGCTCGTGAACGAACTCTGTCATAACATTCTCAAGAGCCTGGCATCGATCTTGGCATGAGCACCGCAGAAGCTGATGGCATATTTGATGGAGTTGGTCGAGCCAATGGGGGACCGTTGCAGTGTCGTTGTCGTGGTATACAGACGTGTCAAACCAAAAGTAACCAGTGCGACTGGCAAAGCGACGTATAGCAGACATCAAGGTGATATACTCGCTCCAGCTCAGCTCATGCGGACAGAACGCAGTGCTGATGGGCGTAAAAGCCCGACCTGCTGCGTTCAGAGAAGCATCGCAGTCAGTGGCAAGCGTGTAGATAGGTCCCACTCTTATTTCCCCCTTCTTACCATACGGGTGAACTGTGTGATCAATGACCATGTGATCGGCAGTGAAGCCGTCATGGGTGGTCCTGTTCGTGCCACCAGCTGCAGGAAACACAGCAACCACGTTGCACCAGACAGGGTGCCGATTAGTTCCCGTGATTCCGAAGATGATGTCGCCTACGGAGAGCTCCGAGACACGAACAACGCCTCTTGTCCTCTCTTCGATTTCCATGTCACCAGACACACAGGCACCCCCTGCTCCAATTCTTGCTTTAAGACTGAGGTTAACGTCAAGTTCAATGCCTATGCGTTGACATTGCACAGAATTCATCAGAGCAAGGCAACTGACAGCACACAGCAATAAGCAAACCATTTTGGGGTCGATGCACAGTTAGCTTAGCCTGAAATCAGATATCAAAGTTATTGTAATTGTCACATTTACCCACAATTCTTAGCGCGCAAACTTTAACAACGCTCATAAGAACCGACAGAAAAGTTCTAAAATACTCAATAGGTAATACTTGCATGGTATTGTGGTAAACTGTACAGCCCCAATTTTTCTCCTACGAAGGACTGTCTCCATCAGTGCAAAGGTTCGGGAAAATACTTTTGACGGAGACAAAAAACTATCCCAGTACGAGAAAATGCGGTGACCCGTCACGATAATACATATATCTTATTAACCAAGCGCGAGGGCCGTACTGGGAGAATATCGGCCGAGGTCTTGACCGTACAAAAAAGACCGAGGGCCGATATTCTCCCAGTACGGTCCCAAGCAAACTTGGTTAATTAATAAGAGATTTATTACACGACTGCATAAAGAAGCTTTGAAGGTTTTTCAAAAGTGCGGGATCGTTAGGGACAATGCCCGGTCCAATACTTAGAGAATATTGGACCAGCAATAGAGCATTTTGATTGGTTGATTTTAGTTATTCCCTCTGAGTGACTGAGTCGTGTAATAAATAAGAATACCGGATAAGGACTTTGGTGCCGGATCAAACAATTTTTTCCAATACTTACTACTTTGAGATAGAGGAAAAAGTTGCGATTGAGTACCCTGACTGTGTTTAATTGATATTCCCCCGGCTCAGCTTTTAAACTGAATATATGTTTCATGACTTTTTTAAGGCATGTTTTACAAACTGTCGTCTGAGTGGAAAACACATAATTCTATCAACAAAAGTGAACGATGAATTAATTTATAGTGACTGCATAGTCTCTTACAGTCGCCACAAGTTCAGTTACTGTTTTATTCCTTCTGCTCCAGTATATTCTAAGTGTAGATTTGAAATTCATGACCTTGTGTAGACCAATGAAACAGGTAGTTAGCTAGCTTGCTTTCTATTTGTCTAAATTTTACAGTTGAAAGATCTTCTGAGTTTGCCCAAGAAGACTTGGAGTCCAGTCAAGGTTGACTAAGTCAATCGTTTTTTCACGGAAAACTTCAATTTATGCTAATATTTATGGATGTTTATCGGCCAAGCTATCTATCAAGCTATCTTTCTTGGCCGATGTAATCAATTATTGCGAAGAAAGAAAAATTAGAGCTTTTAGAGCTTTATTACAATTACCCTTTATTTGAAAAAATCATGAAATTTAGGTAGCAACGAATTTTTTGCAATTTTTTTATCAGCTTTTTGGCATTACATTGAGCAACGTTTTCAGCATATTACAAGCACAATTGGCATCTTTGCGATTTTATTGAAAACCACTCACGGAGGATGGATGATAAAGAATGCAATGCGTGGCGTGATCCAGATCACCTCTTGCATTCTTTTCATTCTCAAGTAATCTAGCGATCATATGAAAGTGGCACTTGTAAGGGTTACTGAACTTTTTTCTGTAGCTATCGCAACGGTAGCAGTTATTATGTGGAAATCGGCCTTAATGCTCCCTTCAAAAAATAATAACAATTTCACGGTTTGACATAAATCAACTTAGGCTCGTTAGTTTATCAGAGGTCAGTATAGAAACGAAAATGTGCCTTCTTAGTAGGTGACAATGGACTTTGATTGGGGCTCGCAAATGATTTAGCACAGACTGACTTGTTGTCTTCACAAAGTAGCCGGCTATAGCAATATTAAGCCTGAGCTGAATTGCGGTGAAAGACCGAGAAAAGCTTCAAAGACAAGAATGAAGTGAAGGGATGGCCATATTACATTGTACTCACTATCAGCATTCTGATTGGTCAAGAGCCCCCTGGTTATTTTGAGAATTCACGTGATTTTGTGGACAAGCATGATTAGGGTATAATCTGCTATCGATTATATGGGCAGATTATACCTCGCGCAGTGCGCATGCGTAATACACCTTTGGCTAAAGAGCGCGAGCACTTGAATGGTTTCGAAAGATGCGGCCGCTTGGTGCATTTGTCCTTGTATTTTTAGAAGCACAAATAAAATCTTCTTTCATTTCACACATATTTTCCATAAAACAATGTATAATAAAACAATAATGGAATTCGGTTTTCGTGATATCCGGCCTCGGCTGATTCACTTGCCTCGACTTTGATTATTCCCGATATCACAAAAACCTGACCCGATTATTAAAATAACTGACAGCAAGGATAAGCACTTGCAAACTTGGGAAGACAAAACCAATCAATTATTTGAGAAAACAAAACTGTTGTTGATAATATTCAATTGATCATCATTTTTCTTGTTTTGTTTGTGTATTTTGTCGGTTTAAGCTACATGCATTCAACCGCAAGTGGCATGATCGGGGGGTGGGGGATGAGGCCAACATAGCCGTGAAACGTGATGAGTAGCCATGAGTTATATAGTTAAATGAACTTAAAAGCTTCGCTGCCGTAAAAAGAATGATCGTCGATCGCTACAAATTGATCAATGTACCGTCGATATTGCTGGATAATTAACGAAAACAGCAACGCTTTTCTTGAAAAATAAAAAATAATTACTGAGTAAGCCCTGTTAAGATAGAACCTTTTTATCCTTAACATGCTATAACAAAAATAAGCAGATATTATCGAGGTTAGCCATGAAACGTGATTGGTACATATGAGGTTTACAGTTAAATGAATGTAAAAGCTACCATTTTAGTTTTATGCCGTTAACATTACAAGAAGTGGTTTCCCTACCTCAAAATGTAACACGTCTAAGAGCAGCAGCTGAAAGTCGATGTAGGGCCTCCTTGAATTACTGGATCGTGCAGGAGAAACGTCTGGTTATATAGCATATCTTGAGCTTGTAATGACCTGGGTTGCGACACATGCAGACCCAGGAGGGGGGTACTTCCCTAAATAGTCACTGTGCTCTTTTGTCAATCGAGCTAGCCTTTTTGACTGAAATTTGGACAGAAAAGAGGTCACGATTTAAGCGATCGAAAGTCATGGCCTGGCACCAGCCATAATTTTGTTAAGATCTGAAACTGAGTATCAACAAGTGTACCTGGTTAAACAATGGGGTATGGTCAAATGCACATTTTCTCTTATATATAGATTTAAAAAAAACTACGCACCACATTCCCCCAGCACAAACATTTAGCAAGTGCTTCTCCCCCTGCTCCTTTCCTGGGACCAAATATAAGCAAGCTGATTGCACGGCAATCTAATGCACTCTCTTATAACTTCAACCTATTAACTTGGGAGTCAGTAAGCTGTTTCTTTCAGCTGAAATTTGTTGATTGGTTCTCCTTCCTACTGAGCTGGTAATGAAAAAAAAAGTAACCAGCCGGTTATTAAGAGGAAGCAAAACAGAGTGATATTAAGAGATGAAAACATGCGTGGGATATAGAAACCAAGAAAAAACCACTTAAATAAACCATTAAATTGAATTATCTGATGTCGAGTGGTTTTTTTTAATTATTATTGTTATTTGCGGCAGCAAACAGTTTGCTCACGGTGACGTGTGTCGACTAGAAGAAAGCGTTTTAGTGTTTATATAAGTCCCTTTAATGGTACTGTGTGCGAAGATAAAACTATTTTTCAGCGTTACTTCTGGTGAAATATGTGGAACATTATATTTTCTTGCATCTTCCTTAGACACTAAATATTGACTTGTATCATTAAAGTATGAAGTTAGTCTGATCTTGAGGGCTCTTTCCAGATGAAAGAAATCTGGATAAAAAAATGTACTTCGTTAAATTTCTGTAAATCAGTTATAATTGCAGAGCTTTGCTGGGAAATGAGTTTCAGGAGTGACTAAACTTTTTAAGTCAAACGAGATAACCAGGTATGTCAGAAATGAAACTTCTGTTCACGTTTGTTAAGACTGGATATTGTCTCCTCGTATCTCGCTGAGGAATCGGAAGGAATCGATGTATATATGATCACGCAAGAATTGATATTTTGCGCACTAACTGCTATGTAAATATATTTAACAATGAAGCTCAGAGTTTGCTGATTTGTATGATGGCTTATATATGAACGAATTCACTAGAAGGTGGCCGCTAAAGTTTTCGCCTGACTACGCCCGTGCTCAAGCCATTGTGGCCGCTCAAAATGGAGGGGGCTTTCCGTCAAGGCTTGCATTTTCAAGCAGGCCAGGAACAGTTCTAAAAGTGGGTGGGTGGCTCTGGGTTGTGTGTCAAAAGCACAGGGCTGGGTGGGTTGTTGCTTTGAGACTTTGACTGCAGTTAGAGTATGTGGCCTCGTTAAGTGAAACTTTCCAGTGTAGGATGCCTTGGTAATTTTTCCTGGGCTGATGTAGGCCTGAATGATAGTTTGCTTTTGACCACCAATTAGAGTGAACCCACAGTGTGCAGTGGGTGGGTGATTGGCAGTTGTGTGACCAAAGCACAGGGGGGAAGAGTGGGTTTTGTACTTTGTGACGGCAGCAGAATTTGCTAGTTTTCACGATTTCTGCAGGCACCTTTTGAAAAATACAGTTAGATATATACAATTAAGTTCACTAATATCAAGTTAAGATCAAAGTAATTATCAAATCTAGACCACATTCCATGCCACATTCCACATTTTGGGATCAAGCATTCCTCTCTCCCCAGGCCTCTATTAATTAAAGAGGGTACTCTCCAACCGGTGTGCGTCACAACCCAACTCTATCGTTCAAGTTTACCTCTGGTAGGATAAGGTCCACGTAGGACAAGGTTTGTCTTCAGCGATACTAGGAACTTACACTGACTTTTATCAGTTCTTTTTATCCACATTGCATGCTGAGCCGGAAAAACCTTCATCTTTCCAACTTTCTAAAATGTACCGTGTCACGTTTGGACTTCATTTCCTCCAATAGTTACTATTAGGCCACCAGACTCCAATAGTAACGCTGCCATTATCTGGTTTGGCTTAACAAGATAACTGTTGATTTACTTTGTTGGGTGAAATATAAAAGTGATGCAGGATCAAAGCCGAGAAAACAATTTAACGGGAAAGAAAATTGCGTAAAAGACCAGTAAGAAAATTAAATGCATGGCAAAATTCCCTGTTCGGGAAAATCATTCTTGCTAGCTGCCGTTCAGGACGTAAATATTGTAACACGAGTAGTTACAAGAAAAGCAATAAGTGGTATAGATTACAAAGTCACAGGCTCTGTCGTGACCAAAACCTTTCTCATGTGTTTTGGTTGTCTTATCCCATGACACCTCGAGCGCCTTAATCCACCCTAGTATCCAATCTTCTTTCTCCCTAAAACAAGTAAATAGCGACTGGATAGGAGTCTGCTACCACTCGGAGTGGAGCAACAACTAGTGGACAAATTGCTAGTGAAACAACACCGAAATAAGTGGAAAAAGAAGCAGAGACACCGTCAAATAGAGCTGCAGTTGCATTTTAATTGTCATTCAACTAGCACTGATTAGATTAGACTACGAGTAGTCCTTTTTCGCTTAGTCCGTCTTGCGTGACGCGAAGCAAGATAGCGTGAACAAAATGGCTGTGTGAGGCCCTGGGGAAAAACAAAACAAAATCAAAACACGAGTTATAGTACCACGAAATAAAATGATTAATATAATTTTTTATCCTTTAAATTAAGAAAGGCGGAAGGAGTAAGAACTGAAATATGTAATAAACTGTTTCATAAGAATTCAGCTGCTGAGATTGAAGCGCAGTATTGTTTTCTTACAATATATACTGAAATATGATAAGCTACAATTTTGTTCGTAACATTTTAGGGCCATTTACTCTTTCTATTTCGCACAGCAAAACAACACACAACAGCAGCATAGATTCCAACTTCCTTCTTAATAACACTGAATTGCACAAGAAAGACAAGGTTTTGCAAAGCACAACCCGATACGTGTCACAGCTCTGCAGGCTCCGGGGAAAGGGGAGAAAGGGTACTCCTGTATATGCGTTTTGTAGGCATGTGATGTGCAAAAGCGCACGTATGGTTTTGGAGCCGTTTTAGTCTGAAATGGAGTCGGTTCTGCAAAAACAGTATGGGAAAAATCCCAAAATTTGGTTTGAAATCGGGTAAGGGTTGCTAAAAGCTTGCCACACGACCCCACACAAATTTCTGGGAGTACACCACCTCCTTCATCTCTTAAACAGGCCTATTTTCCGACGAAAACACCGTTTGCCAATGTCAACTGCGCTATAAACAGCAGCTCCAATATCGCTCCACCTAAGCTTATTTACTTAATTGGAAGGCTATAAATGAGATTTGATATTGTCTACACGACAAATATCCCTTGATGAGCTAAGCTACGATTTTTGTTGGTAACATTCGAGGAAATAACTCCATTTACTCCATGCACACTGCAACACAGCTTACAACACCAGCAAAGAATAAAGATTGTTAACGTTATTGAATTGCACGCGAAAAAACAAGGTCTTGTAAATCACAGGTTAACTGTCACTGGCGCCAGACATTACGTGGGCTGCAAGATCGCGGGCCAATATATACAAAAACACCAGGGTCATGATGACTGCGTGCTAAACAGCAGCTCCAATATCGCCCGAGATCAGCTTATTTACTTGCAAGTCTATAAGATTCGATATTTTCAGCTTGGGTACATTACTTAATTCATACTAGTGAATTTTAAGGACGAATTAAAAAGAAAGAAAAGCTAAATAGAGAGGGGAAATAAAGAAGGAAACAAACAAAGGGAAACAGGTACGTCATCTTAGGAAACATTAAAAACAAACGTCTCCGGGAAAAACTATACTTGAGAAACCAAACAGGCACTTAAATTTTCCCTTGAACTTCAAGTTTATTGATCTCGAGTGTTCACAACGGATAACAAATTATTCACTATGGCCCTGAAGTCTGAAGAACACTTTTTTTAAACCGCAAAACCCCATTAAAACTCCATTAACCTCCGTTGATAAAATATGTCGAACGTTTAAGACTGTTTTTTTTTCTCTTACCCCATCGTTATATATTGGCGCAGTCCATTAGCCTAGAGAAAAATAAACGTAATCTTGACAAAAAGTGAAGTGTTTTTCAGGGGAACGGGTAATTGCTACCTACTAGAAATTGAACTTCAATTTAAGGTGTGTTTCTTTAGCAGTAGGTGTCTCTTTTCTTTCCATGCAACGAAACGTTGAAAAGCCTTTATAACAAAGACTTCGTCCCATAATATGTCATATTTCCTAAAAGATTATGCGTAAACTCAGTGTACTTAACGTGTGAGGCCCGGCGGAGTGTTGTCAATTACGGAAAGGGACATAAAGTTCACCTTGAGAAACCGTCGGAATATGTGACCTTGAAAAAGCGGCTGTTCTTTAAGATTCTCTAATGTTTGTAAATCATATTTGGACCAACTACGATTGGAATTACCTGTCAGTTACGTAAGACATCAGCAAATCCAAAAGAAGTGACACCGCTTAATACTCTGTTACTAGACCATCGTCTTAAGGTGTTTAATAAATACCTCAGCAAGACAAATATCTTTCTGTAACTATAAGAATCACAATTTCAGAAGATTTTATGTTTCCTTTTAAGTTGGAAAATCAAATAATATGCGGAAATGAAACTGAAAGTATATATTTTTCAAAGTATGCTACTTGACAATTCCGGTTCCGTTCATTCGAAATATTGCAAGGCATTCTTCGCGTATTTCTTGCAAAACACTTAAGAGGAAGTGAACTTGAATAATTGCCAGATCATTCATTTTGTTTGCTGAAATATGTGCAACTTTTGAACGGTAATCATAAAACTTGATTCCATTGCATCACTAATATTATACAACGGGAAGTCTTGCCAAATTTCAACTAACAGAATTGCCAGAAACCTTATTCGGTAAATAACAAGAGCTGCTTTTTTCGAAAGTGTGATGCTTCATATTTATACTCAGTTCTTTTCCACCGACACTGCGATGCAGGGGATTTTGATTACTCTTGTCTGAATTTTTCATAACATAAACGTAAAGACTTAAACTTTGAAAATAAATAAATACAACCGTCATAATTGCACTCAATGCGCGCGAAAACGGCTTTAATTCCTTCTGGTTTGACAATAAGAGAACAGGGATGTGTTGGGTGTGAAGGCCTTAAAGGTTTAGTTTAATTCGGTGCGACAGAACGTTCTCTAAGTCAGGTCTTCTCGATTCAATAGTAATGTACTCTTTGAGGAATTTGATTGACTTAACAAAACTTTCTCGCGGGATGGATTATGCGCAGTTCATTGACGCAGCTCCTTTAAAATTAAAGAATGCAATGAAAGGCGAAATAAAATAGCGAAACAAGAGGAGAAGAAAGGCTCTTTAGAGAAACGTTCTCTCCGAAGTTAGAGCAACTTGCTGTACATAACGATTTTTCAAATATGGGTTATTGATCAAAGATCAAGAAGGCCGGCTTGATATTGGCCAAGTTATTTTGCATGTTTCAGGACGACGTCAGGCACAATAGAGGTCCATACACCGGACAATGAACGAGGCCAATATCGATACATCAATCTTGATAGAAAAAGCTTGCGAAGTTAATGAAGGCCCGTTCATAACACGAAACTATTTGTGCCACAAACTTACTACACATCACAAAATTGTATAGAGATATACTGTGTTTCGTTCGTGTCAAAACAGTGGCTGAACATTAACAACGACGTATCAGACATTTTCGTCAATAATTAGTTATATGTATTTGCTCTATTTTTATATCATTTTCATACATGTAGCTAATTAAAACGGGGTGGTTTGCTCCTTGCAAAATAACCAATAGACGCTCAGAGTTTCCAGTGATCTTAGTTTGTTAGCAAATGTATTCTGGACATTTCGCACATGAAAGTGATCGATCTTATCGCATTCCACTGATACCTCGATGTGAAAAGAAAGGAAAATGACAGCATTCGTTGTGTATGAAATTACATGGCGATGAGAAGGGTGGAAAAACGTTTTTACTTCTGAATTATGTAACCTAGGCCAATACTAAATTAGAGATCAGCGTAAAAGCTCAATGTCTCACTTACTACGTTATATTTTCAAAATTTGACATAACAAGTTTTGTTTTACGGTCCTGCCGTTTGACAGGCGAACGGGACTTAGTGCGCAATGCCAAACGAGTTTCCAATCGTTATATGTTCTCAATTTGACTTAATTAAGCTATAGCGAACAATAAGCACTCGAGATCAGACAACTTAAGCTGATTATTTAAGAGTTCATATTTCCGTTAGGTGTGCCTGTTCTTAACATTGTTTATCTTAACTTTGAAAAAGTTTCTTTGGAAAGCATATTTTTCAAATACGCCTAGTAAGGTTATGGAATTAACTAATAAATTTAAACTGAATTCGACCATGTCACTTTTAGAGATATTTTAGCTTCGTGAGTTGGGAATCCTTTTCACTTCCTCGTAAATAATGGTATAATGATATTTCTTCCTATAGTTGTTTTCTTGTGCGCGGATGACATGCAATCGGTGCGGTTTCATTACTTATATT
>CM042749.1:35443945-35453945 GCA_022496165.2 Catalaphyllia jardinei
CTGGTACCATCACTGAAGTGGTTCGTCCTCAGGAAAGCAGTCACATAATCCTGTTTTCTGTTCTGGGCAGCGCTATGGTGGTGCTCCTTATCCTTACAGTCGCTGCCATGGTGTTCCGCATGCGAATGAAGAAGAACGCAACGAAGGAACTGTGTGTAGAAGCTTAAGATCTACACTCCGCACTTAGTAAGCAGCCCTGACGCCTTTTTTGTCATTATGTTTCGTTAAAAAGTTATAAAACTCAATCTCCAGTTGTTGTAAATTTTACGCATTCTTGCCACAATATTGTACTCGTGTATTAAACCTAACCAACTGCTTGTAAAGTTAATAAAATTCAGTGAATGCGCCTATTTTTGTTCTCTCTACGCTTTTAAACGAACCAAATAATCATTTCCGGTAAGCAGGCCGAAACCACTTCGAGGCCAACGTCGATTATGCCTTTACATTTAGCTTAGGATGTATCCTGCAATATCCCCGAGTCACTCAGGTTAGGTAAATGCCTGGAGGTATGTTAAAATGCTGCAATTTAGCGCGTGCACAATACAAAGATTTCAAAAAACAAACATGCCGTCAATAGAGCGATCATTTTATTTACTCGACACCCGCACTGAGTTATTTTTCTCTATAATTGCATCCAGTGTATTGATGGCCTTAGTATTTTATTACAACGATATGTTAGAGAAGGTAACGATGGAAAGAACCCAGCAATTTTCAGGTTTTGTTTGTTACCGAAAGAACCCAGTTAAATGCAAGGCATGCGCAATTGCTCGAAAAATCGAGACCGATTGCTTTTGCAGAAACGTGCCTATTTCTAGCGATCCAGTCGTTAGAATCTCAAGAAATTTGGAAAAAAATAGATAAGGGGCCACGTGAATGATCTATTACGAAAAATCTGAATTTTGACGTAGGGAATATTTAATAAAACAGAAAACGATTAACGGCGAATTACGGAAATCGCCTAAGTCAAAATTTTTTATTAGAACAGTGTTGACTGAAAGGATTTAATGTCAATTTGTAGTGTGCAAAAGATGAAAACAATCTAATGACTGTATTTTTTTTTAAAATAAACAAAAGTCATTATTTAAGCCTTGTTTTTAACCAGCCCCGTTTCCATGGCAACAGTACACACCCTAGACAAAGTGCGAGAATAAATACTTCTGTAAATAACCTTGTCTCTTGCAAAAAACGGGCGCCAAAGCATATGTAGTTTAAAAGTAATGGTTAATTAGGCATAGGCACTGGAAGACTGTTCGGCCACCTTAAAACCTTTCATTGTGGTTGACGTTCGCCATATTGAGCAGAATTTGGTCAATCCGTATTGTTCTTTTGCAGACGATGACTAAGTATAGGTGTACGAGCTGGTGGAGGGGGGGAGGGGAGGCCGACGTTGGCTGCAGCCTACCCCCCCCCCCCCCCCCACTCCCGCTACGGAAATTAACTAATTTTGGGGGCAAAACGCTCATGATTCGGGCAACGACACTTCAGAGAAAACATTGCAAAATATGCCGTTGGCATGATTTCCAAAACTCCTAAACAATGTTTCTACTCTTTATGAATCTATGGGTGATTAGACGCCCCTCCTGGAGTCAATAGGCAATCGGTTTCTTAATGACTTACTATTAGAGAGCTTTCTTGACATCTATATCCAACATACAGTCAACCATTTAATGCAAGTTATCAAAGCATATGAACATGTTTATATAACAATGAAAACATTCTAAAAAATTATGAGTAAAATGCCCCCTTCCCCCCGTCTCTGCTCTCCAACCCCCAGATAATCAGTGGCTTAAGTATAGACAACCAAAGTAATTTTTCTGGCTACGGAGCTTCACGACATGGCCGCTCTCTACTGAGCCAGCGTTAAATTTGTGCGAAACCGCATCTCGACAAATATTTGAAGCTTGGGATAACGCACAGACCTAACACTTGGAGAAGTCTTTTCCTTTTCTTTTATGTTTTATACGATCACACTTTTTTGACTCGACTGACTGCTAAACATCAAGGGATGGTTCTTGGCAAAACCGATTACCCTTTCTCCTTTTCAACCACAAGATGCCTGCAACTTTTTGGTATAACTCTTGACAATGAACTTAATTTCAAGGATCACATATCCTCTGTATGCAAAAAAATAAATAATCAGTTCAGCGTCTTCAAAAGATTTGGCAAACTTATTTCATGTGAAATTATGCTTCGCCTTTATAAAGCGTTTATCTTACCACATTTTCACTACTGTTCAATGATTTGGCACTTTTGTAATTCAGAAGACTCTGTCAAACTGGACACCTTAAATAGACGTATTTTAAGATTTGTTTTCAAGGACTGGGACTCGAACTATGATACTCTTCTAGACAAGGCTGGTGTGTGTGGTTTAGCCAACAGGAGGATAAAAAATATGATGATTTGTATATTCAAATGTCTCCACTTTGGTAAATATCCGTGCTATTTGAAACAGCTGATCAAGTTAAGATCTACTGCTTACTCCCTACGGGGTACTAATATTTTATCACTTCCTAAGCCGTCTACAACCACATATGGTCTCAATTCCTTTAGCTATTCATCTGTTAAGTACTGGAACTCTTTACCTGACCACTTTAGAAAGACTGTAGATTATAGTGAATTTAAGCGCAAATTGTTAGTGCACAGATTTAGTTAATACCACATTAATTAATATTATATTATAATGTTGTAACTTTTAATCAGTAAATTAGGATCGGAGATACTAGCTATGTAAGCTACACTAAAATCCGAGGATAAATAAAGTTTATGTATGTATGTATGTACTCCATCTACCGTATGGTTTTCGATTTATTTCAGTTTTTTTCATAAATTTGAGCGACAGTGAAAGCGATCTATTCTCGGTTTATAAGTCGAGAATCTTGGATACGATAGATGGTTGATATATAAACAATCTCGCCGAGAATCAAGTATTTGCCGTTTTTTCATTCGCGCGTTAATTGCAGAAGTGTGTGACCCAGAGGAGTTTGGACACAGACTGAAAGGCATCATGGTTGGTGGTATTAGCGAATCACGTTAACTCTTTTATCGTGGTCATGAAATCAACATGGCGGGCTTCTGGGAAGAAGTGAGTATCAATATTGATCATTTTTACCAACCTTTTTTTAAATTTGCGATTTCAAAACCACAGGTCAAGTTCGAATTGGAACTGGGCTAGTTGCTGGAAACTTTTTGACTCTAAACTTAATTTCTAAGACAAGTTAGGACTCGACTTCGGTGCTTCACTATCGGCCTTCATTGAGCTTCGTGAAATTTGAGTTGATGTTACATTTTATTGATTTCTCTCCAAACCCAAACTTGTCAGACTTCAAAATTAATATCCATTCCAAAGTAAGTTAATTTCCTAATAGAAAATGATCAGGCGCCCCTAACCGCCCCTCTGGTTAGTGAATTATACGATGCTGCAGTTGTTGAATTTTTGCCACTATTTGCCTTTCCCGCGAAATTGTGCCTGCAGTCCCGGCGTAATCTCGTGGTTAAAAAAAAAGCAAATTTAACTACTTTTCTTCAGTTTACCAGGTAAAATCATATAATCCGAACCAATGCAGCTTTCAACCAAGAATAGTTATAGTTTGTTTTTAAGACGTCGCACCTCTTACCGCTTTCCTGCTGTACATCAGTATACATGTGTTCGTCTGAAGTTTGAGACTTTTTGATCGTAAATAAGACAGCACGATCGCCAAACACTAAGGGAAACATAGGTGTTTTCGTGGTTTGTATCCTTTTAACTCGCTTTACTTTCCTTGCAGTTGTTTGGTTGCGTTGATGTTTATTTTTTATGTCTGTTGCCTGGTAGACTGTATTTTTACAGGTTAACGTTATTCAGGGTTCAACAGTTGCCTCTTTATTATGAGGGAAAATTGAAAACAAATTATCCAGTTGTTGAAGCAATTCCTTTGTTGTTTCTGTGATATTTATTTAATAGTTCTTGCATGCATAGGATAATGTTTCTTTGAAATTCTTGTTTTCAACAGGGATCAGAGTATACACAGTTGATTAAGAACTGATTTCCAGTTGGATAGTAATTCATTACCAGTGTTGTAACCAGGAGCTGTGGAATGGCTATGAAGAGACAGCCCCTATTCATATGCTGCCTCTACAATGTAGCTTTGAGTATGCTTGACGAACTTCTCTTTATGAGAAGGAAACAGCTTCCAATATCAATTTACTTTCATGTTTTGGAAAAATTTTCTCCAAAGTATTAAGATATCAGGTTGTTTAATGTAATATTCTATGATACATTTCTTGACCGCCATTTCAGGCTGTAAGGTAAATGTTGATAACATATTTCCAATAAAGACTGCTCTGGATTGTTGTTTCTATAATGTGAAGCTATTTGTTTGTTACCATCTGTTTTGCACCTGTGCATTTGTCAAGTAGCTACATGTACTGCACCTCAAATAGGTAGAAGGCCAGGTTAAAAATCATTACTTGTCTGGTTGCCCAAAATTACTGAATGGTGATGGATGTTTTGTTAAGGCAATCAAGACCACAGATAAGCACTTAATAATAGTCATCTCAAAGTTTTTTTTTTCTCACACTGTAAAAATCTTAAAACTTTTTATCATTATGGTGACTATTCTGTCCTGAGTCTATTAATTGACTTTATAGCAAGAAGCAAAGACAATGGGAATCCAGTCCACAGTCAGTAATGGTCAAACATTGGACTACAATAGCTTCCTTTCGAAAGGTTATAATTTCTTAGGCACAACTAGACACAAAAATCAATTTAGAGTCCTGAAATACAGGTTAAGTGATGGACATAATGTCTTTTTTCTATATATATATTTGGCCTTGAATATGAGCATGCTGGTCACTGATTGCTTATAATTTATCAGCCAAATTTTATTTCTTGTTATATTCTCTCCAAGGACAGATTAAGGTTTTTATTTAGAAGTGACCACTTTAAAACATTTGTGTGGTATGGCAGACTAGTCTCAACTTGTTTTCAACATTAAAGACAATATTTTCAAATCTGGGCTGTTTGACTGCCAGAGGCTGCCAGACTCTCAAGCTTAACTACATTTAATAAAACATACAATTTATTCTTGTCATACTCAGGCCACCCCCCCCCCCCCCTCCCCCCAAGTTATATGCCCATTGATCTGGCCACCTCGACTTTTTGTAACTTGCTTGATTGACTTTGCAGTTTTTTGAGTGTTCCAAGGCAAAGTGTATACCTAAAATTTTGTAGTACCTCACATAATAATATTATGACATGCATGTACATGTAAGGTTTCCATGACCAGATTTAGGTACAGTATTGCAAAAGCTTACGCACTAGGAACTATGATATCACTGTAACAAAAGATTGATCTTTACTCGCAAACAGATCTTTACTAGTAAACTCCTTGCAAAGACCTTCTTAATGTTACTAACTTCTGTTAATAATAACTATATCTCAGGCAATAATACATATGACATGTTGGTACAGTGCATAAACAGTGTCTCTTCAGTTCACTGTAAAATAATAAAGTAGAACTTTTGAGCCATAATCGTATAGTCAAATGCAGCCTGAAGTAAAAAAGCAATTTGCCTCAAGCTTACGTGAGCCAAATTTTTTCAGTCGCAACTTATTCAAGGCAATAGGCCCTTTGCAACTGGGGGCACGTGACCATAATTTTCCTACAAATTTTATATATTGTGGGCTAACTTAAAGAATGCCAGAAATGGAAAGAGCATATCGAAAATACCAAACTGGCCAAGTTTGAGGCCCCTGGCATTAAAAAGTGCGATTTTATGATGGTTTGAATTTAAAAAAAACTAAGAAGATTTGTATGAAAAATGTCGCAGGAGAGCAAGGCCTTGCTCTCCAGCGACATTTTCCATACAAATTTTCTTAGTTTTTTTTAAATTCAAATCGTCATAAAATCTCAATCCTTAATGCCAGGGGCCTCAAACTTGGCCAGTTTGGTATTTTCGATATGCTCTTTCCATTTCTGGCATTTTTAAGACATAGCCCATAATTTTCTGAAAAGTGGGTCACATGATGGCTTAGCTGCAAAGGGCCTGTTGGACGAGAAGCGTAAACCTGCATTACTCTGGAAGCACAGGTATTAAAGTGTTGCCATACGTTACAAAGTGGCAGGATATGTAGAGGAAATAGTTGTAAAGATCTATCTGCGTTTGTAGGATCTCGATTGATCGGTCCATCGCGCGTGGGCTCATCTTTACTCTGGGACTCGACCAGAAAAAGCCACGATTTTGTTGTCTTCATCGATAATCATGTGTAGGTAAGGTAATCAAAAGAATTGTGGGACAGAAGAACGTTCGATGTCCAGCATTTATATCGAAAATATGAGCGAAATTCCGCTTTAAATGTATTATCGGTCGCCTGGCCAGAGATCCGACCGCCACGAGAGCTCGCGTTAACTGAAGCGTATTGGATTATTTACCCATGACGCATTTCGGGCTGTGTCCAACCTCCTCTGTGTGTGACCCAAATTTATAAAGCTTTGTATGGAGATGCCATGTTTGTGCCCTTTGGAGGGACACAAACATGGCGGGCGTGAAGTAGCAGAAACATCTGTCACTGAGGAAAAACCGCGAGCCACACTCTACGGACTGAGCGAAAGGGTAGTCTACAAAGTAATTAGGGACCTTCTTGTATTATTCCTCTCACAGCGACTCCCAAAATGGGATGGAGATGGTTAACTCGAGATTTTAACCGTACAGCGGTCTTCACAACACAACATTTGAAAAGTACTATAGGCTTAAACAATGTTAGAATAATGTGTTTATTGCATAAAATTATGCCACGTGTCGTAAACGTGGCTTGTATTGAGTGGAACGTGTTTTACATCTGTTGGGTTTCACACAAACAAGGGTATCGAGTTTGGTAAAATAAATATATAAATAAATTTTCAGGTTACAACATCAATTAATATCCAGCCTCGTTTAACAGACGGGTCCTTCGCCCGTATAATGGTGCCATTTAACTTCTGAGATCAAATCCCAAAAAATTCAGGAAGCCGCAGAACACAGATTCGTGTTATATCTGATTGACTGTTACTTTGGCGCGAGACGTCAAAAACCAATCACAAACACAGCAACAATCTCTACGGAGATACTTGTCTTTTTGGCAGCAAGCCTGTAGCTTTCTAGACGCGGTCTGTGATTGGAGAACGAAACAATAGATGATACAACAGAAACAATGCCCCTAGCCCTGATAACAAAGGAAGCTACAGGTCATACGGCCGAATGAAAATAGGTCTGGAAGAGCTACAGGATTACTGCTTTTCGGCTCGAGTATCCATCCAGACACCATTATTTGTGTCACTTGCAGAGGAATCTTCACTGACACATTTCAAAGTGTAAATTTATTTACGGGCACGACGCGTCCTTTTTTGATACACTTCCAGATCCATGCTGGCGTAACAAGGCTGGTCGAGCCTTCCACAGAGTGACCATTCTGAAGGAATAACAAGGAAAATCAACTTTATGAATACGAAAACATTGTTCTTCAAGTTTACTGCAGGTAACACATTTAATGTAGGGAGATAACAGCGAGCACTTAAGGCACGATCCACAATACGCCGCAAGAATTTGAAAACACAGCTTCATTTCTACCGCTATGCCTACCGTCCGCACTAATCCGTCACGGAAACGGAGCTCCAAAAACGGCCCTCCAAGCGAAGGAATTTAAAAACGCCGGCTTAGCGTTCTAGTGCGGACGGAAAACATTTTGTAAACGGAGGTTTTCGAAAACGTTGATATCACAATAACCCTGTGACTTCCATGCCTCAGTTTTTCTCAGCATTTTCAAATTTCTCTAGTGCAGTGTGGACCGAAAACATTTGATGGGCTTTCAAAGTGAAAACACCATTTTCAAATTTCTCCGGTGTTGTGTTTTATCTCAGTGAGTTACAATTTGTTGCAAACACTACTTATTTGTCTCGTTCTTTTTATTTTCAGTTCTTCAAAGACGCACTTAGCATGCCTGTGGGTGTAGCGTGCTGTCACCAGTTGAACACCTCATTTACCATCACAGCAGCTGTAATTTCCTCTCCAGATTTCTTACGGCCATTAACATATATGTATACATATTTTGAGTATGCAAATTACTTTGGTTTGCTTGTTACCTTGGTGTCACTGACAATGTGAGTCGCGTTCGCTTTTTCAAACTCCTCCACCAAATCTCCGTCGTAACTGCAGTAATTATGTTAAGAAAACGAACCAAGAATTGCGGAATACGAGAACACACCTTGCTTGCATGCTTACTTAAATACTTCGTCGACTTTCTACTTGGAAGTGCCACAAAGACAAAAACGTAATTTATTGCATAACTGGAAATTAAATCAAAGGATACGCAATGACATATCTTTTGAGTTTCGAAAAGTCCTCAAGGTCTTTTGAGAGAAATATCGTCAGTCCGTGAAAAACATCCTTCAAAATCTACAGAAAAAAAACAACAGTAAAGAGTGTGTCAAAAAAAAAATGCAGCGGCAAAGAACAACGTGACCAAACAAAAGGTTTAATGAGCAAAACACTGAGCAAATCTCTGTACATTTCTTTGCCGTCCTCTGCAAAACAACAACGTAACATGAGCAAGTTCTACGTATTTTGGAAAATGCAAACGACGGCAGCTAATTTTTCGTATTTACATTTGGATTTGAACGTTGTTTCAGTAAGTACTGAGACCGATAAGCATTCTGAAAAGACTCGGACAAACGAGGAATTCAAATCTTGACAAAATATCAATTCATTTTCACTAGGCGTTGTAATTCGGGTCACCAACGACGTTGCCCAGTTCTCTCTCATCAAATTTACACCAGCAGTTGATAAGCGCGGTGGCAGTTTCTTCAACCAAATGTATTCATGATTGCCTGTGAAATTTTTAAACATAAAGCACAACACTGAAGTACAACAAAAATCTATTCTCTAACTTGCCTTCTGCTTACTTGGGCTAATGCTGCTCTCAGGGTCCTACAAAAAAAGGAGAAAACATTTCAAACCTAATATGAGAAACTTAACTTCCCGCAATCCTCCCCTAATTTGGGAGGAAATGAGGCGCTTTCAAGTGGATGAATAGGTCATTTCCGGGTTATATTGCATGCAAAACCTTTCACATGAAGATAAGTTTGATTCACATGACACTGAACCTGCAAGCAGAACTCGTTTTCATATCATATTGTTTCGCAAGAAGACTCGTTTTGGTAACGAGGCCAAAGACAACTCGGAATGGTCCACCAAATTCATCCAGCGTAACAGCGTAAAAAATAAAATAACCAAAATAAAAACTTCTCTCCAGATTCGAGGATAGTTCTGTATCACTTACTCACCTGTGGATGAGTGAATCTCTGAAGGTGCTCCTCATTTGTTTGATAACATTTTGATCCGTACTTGCAGGCTTGCTTCGACTGAGGATAAACAACAACTAAAATGAACGCGTTGTCCACAAGCTTTAGCCAGCAAGATATTCACCATCAATATTTTCTTACTAAATATCAGAGATCAGACTTAATGTTACGTCAGAAGATTTCTGACGAGAAGGGATTGAAGTAAACACAATTCAAGCCAGCCATTCGTCAGTACTAAATTCTTTTCCTGCTCGAGAGTGCGCCTAAAAAAACTCAAATGATAGCTCCAGGGGAAGTACTCTGATTGGTCGATATCTGTGTGAGAATATTAAAAACCGAGATTCAACCAATCATAGACACTGTACGGAGTTACGTCATCAGTAGGGAATCGGGATAAAGACTCCGGCCTCTCTTGATCGGGAAGCCCTAAGCACGCGGAAAGAAAGGGTTGTACTCGTCCTACCAAAATTTGATTGAAAGATGTTTAATTTAATATCACACCTTTTTATTAGGCGATCCTCCTTCTTCAAAATCCACTGCTTTTCTTTTTCTAGTTTCTGTTTTAGCTTTAGACGGTTCGTCGGCAGTTTCACTTTTCATCTCTTCATCTTTTGAAGGAAGGTCGTCACTATTGTCATCAATGTCATCGTTTCCACCATCATCATCATCATCATTGTTTTCTAAGT
>CM042749.1:35458945-35461959 GCA_022496165.2 Catalaphyllia jardinei
CTCACACAGCTTACCTTTTCATAAGATTTTCATCATTAAACTGGAGACAATCAAAGATGAACAAACACACACTAGCGTCTTGAAATGCTGATTTCTGAAAGTAAAAATAGAAAAACGCATACAATGCATCTTTTTGAGTACACAAGCAAACCAACTATTTTCTTATAATTTATTTGTAGTGATAATGCACATGAAACAACATTAACCTTCTGTTAAGAAGTTAAGACAAAACATTTTAATAAAAATACCTTATGGATGCCCAGAGTTCCAAAAGGGAGAGGTTTGCTAGTCTTGTTATCCACTAATAGCACCTACATGTAATAAACAAACTCATATTACATGTAATCTAAATTGTAATAAATAAATAAATAAAAAATCTTTATGGAGGAAGCTCCTGTCACATTGCGTGGTTTTCATGGAGGTCCTCAGTAACAGTTGAGGTAAAATAGAAGAAAAATCTTAAAACTAACCAGAATCAAATCCAAGCACAGTGTACTCATAGAAAATGAAAGTAAAATTGGAATATCACTTTTAAAACTGATTTAAGCCTATCAAATAACAACACTCTAAACGAGTTGAAAGGAAGATTTTAACCTAAACATTCTGCACGCAACTAATTTTTAGTTTCCATTAATAGTTTTTTTTATTAATGGGCTATTGAAATACAGCCCAAGCACTTTGAAAAAAGTCTCAGCTAAGACAATTATTTTAATGTTTGGGAGTTAAAGAATAAAACAGAACTTTCAAAGTGTCGCGGCAACTTAGGAGTTAACAGAAAATAGTACACAAAACAAAATACCTCACTGTCTAGTATTAGGCTGTTTCCATGGGGACAAGCTTTTGGGAGGTAATCCTTAATAGGGGCAACCTGAAAAAAATATTCATTTGTAACCACTAACAATACTGTAGTAGATGTACAGTAAGTATTGGTCGGCCAGTTGTCATCAAAGTGTGTACATTTTGCTATATATTTTCCCTGCATCTGTTCTTGTGGCACAAAAAGGAAAAACATATCAAACAAAAAAGGTTTTTCTACCCACCTTGTGTGAAAGAACAGGTTTGAGGCTGCGGCTAAAAAACTGGAACTCACTGCCACTCTTGTGAACCTTGAAAATCAAGGGGAATTAAAGAGGATAGGAATTAATGAAACAAATCAATGACAAAAAGGACTTTGTGGTGGAAGCCAGCCTCTGGTCAAAGCCTTTAAATGAAATATAGGCAAAGTTGAAATCAACCCAATGCTGGTCAGCGACCTATCTGATATGTAAGGGTATTCAGAGGAATTCTAGGGAACCGGAGAGGCCATGTGCTAAACCTTGCAGTATATTGCTTTGCTTGCTTTTTTTTACTTCCCCTCACTCTCTCACACTTGGGTAAGTAAATTTCCCTCTCAATGTTTCTCCACAGTGCTGTGTAGGTGCATGGAAGTGGACTGTGTCTAAGTTGCCATGGCAACCACATTGCTGTAGATGATATTTCTGTTCTCCTCTTCTGCTACCTATCAGGCACATAGCCTCCACTATTTAACTTTCTTTTACAACTGATTGTTACCGCAGCAATATTTACACATCAATCTGAATTATGCTTTTACAAAGTACCTGAACCCTCTCTCCATCGTATTTTATCTCTGCATACATTCCACTTGGACATTTCTTCAATGCTTGTGAAAAACTCTTACAAGCTTCTGCCTAGGAAAATGCCCAAAATCAATCCAGTGGTATTGTGAAAATTAAAGTTTCACTGTAAGACTTGAAATACTAGCTGCTAGCTGCTTCTTATCGTCTGGTAACAAAGAAACATACCAACATTGGTTTCACAGGAGTCATCAAGGAAGCTCTGATGCTTAGTTTTTTGCTCATTCCTGGTAAAACACCTTCTTTGGCTTCTTTCTTTTGCAGGCAACGCTGTACAACATCGCTGAGGTTATTAGACGCTTGAAATGCCTCATAGGCATTCGGATCAAGAGCATCCAAACTGAACAGTAAACAAGTCAGGTAAATACGTTAATAACACGTCTTATACTCATGCACTGTTTTAACATTTTAAGCCACTGTGAAAGAGTGGCATTAAATGCACAAGTTAAAAGGAGATGGAAAAAAATCACCCTCAGTAACAAAGAAAAAAACAAAGACAGGACAAATATTACATGGGAAATTTCTGCAGATTTTGGTTACACTTTGCTACTAATACATGAGATATGTGTTTATAGACCGACTGCATGTGTCAAAAAAATTATATATTTGATCATGGTGTTTAACAGAGATATGGTTACTAAATTATGGTATTAAATATTAGTCAGCTCTGATTTAAGTACAATTTTTTTTTTCATGGCCTGTCAGAACTCCTACATAGTATTACACTGTACAATGTATATCCAGTGAAACACACCATTAATGATTGCGATATCAAATATGTGATCATTAATAGGCGTGTGTCGTCAGGATATTGTCTGCAGACAAGAAATGAAATGAAAGTTTGGTGATGTTTGCCTAAAAAGAATTTAATAATAAACATTTCATGAATTCAGAGTGGTAGGGAGTACATTATTTTATAATAAGAGAAATACATGTACATTTCATTTACGTAATTATTTAATTACGTACCTTGACAGGTATTACAAAATCAACTCTAATTTAATTACTAGAGAAATGAAGTAATATAAATGCAGGGCTCAAAAAAAGTGCTGGTCGTCCGGGACAAGTAGATTTTCCTTTCAGGCAAGTAACTTTTCACTGCCCATTGGGCAAGATCTTCAATCAGGCAACCTGTCCACCAACTAAATTAAATTGAGCACTAGTCCAGGGAAAGCAAAATTTCAGGGCTACCTGTCATGAGGGCTTGAGCTAGTATTCAATTTTTTTTCTAGCCTATTTGTAAATCATCTTTAGCAACATAGTTTTTAGGTGTGATATATATATGAAATAATTCATATTTGAACTGCGGTTATAGATGCAAGTGAAGTATGATCCTCGCAGTAAATTTTCCAATTTAAGCAATTGGAAAGAAGAAGCCTT
>CM042749.1:35462059-35467059 GCA_022496165.2 Catalaphyllia jardinei
GACCTCCGCGATACCGGTGCGATGCTCTACCAACTGAGCTATGAAGCTATGATGATTTCATATATATATCACATAACTTCACTGCACGGGAAAATATGAACTCAATAATTTGACCTTGCTCCCAACGTGTGGCTTCATAGCTCAGTTGGTAGAGCATCGCACCGGTATCGCGGAGGTCATGGGTTGGAATCCCGTTGAGGCCCTGATTTTTTTTTCAGGCTTCTTCTTTCCAATTGCTTAAATTGGAAAATTTACTGCGAGGATCATACTTCACTTGCATCTATAACCGCAGTTCAAATATGAATTATTTCATATATATATCACATAACTTCACTGCAGGGGAAAATATGAACTCAATAATTTGACCTTGCTCCCAATGTGTGGCTTCATAGCTCAGTTGGTAGAGCATCGCACCGGTATCACGGAGGTCATGGGTTCGAATCCCGTTGAGGCCCTGATTTTTTTTTCAGGCTTCTTCTTTCCAATTGCTTAAATTGGAAAATTTACTGCGAGGATCATACTTTTTAGGTGTCGCATATACAATAACCAATAAGACACGTTGCTTATGATGGCATATCAAATACAGTGTACGGTGGTCTTTAACGTGTGGGTATCATCAAGATGCTGTCACATGGGGTGAGAAATAAGAACAACTACACATAAGTTGAATAACAATTGTTACTTATGATATTTCAATTTAAAAAATAAATGCAATTTGGGCCACATACCGGTATATGTAAAGAAAATAGATCTTGTTAAAACAAATCGAAATCACTCCTAATATTACAAAATTAATATGATATTACTCTTGAATCAACATTTGTGCACTACTGGTGCACAAATTATCAATAACAATTGACATTATGTGTATATTGTACATGTAGTTATTACCTGGTATATATCTCCAATAAAACACACCACTGACATTTGTATATTAAATATAACAAATGTCAGTGAGTGTCATCGGGATATTGCTAACATCAGGATTTATTATACAAAAGTCATGTACATGTACATGTAGTCATTTTATATTTATGTATTACAGTGAGATTCACCTACTGATGATTACATGCGTATTAAAATACTAGCTAAGTATCTGTAAGTGAGTATCAATAGTTTACACTGTGTATTGCCCATAGCAAAACAAGTAAATAATGAGGATTATTACCGGTATTCAACTTTCATACACTGTACGAATTCCGATTTTCTGATTGGTTGATTCGTACCATGCGACAATAGGTTGTGATGCAACAACCTCCTTGACGTCATTATCGTGGTGTAGATTCAATACACCACTGTCATTACACCATGGCATTGGCTGACTCAAAGTTTAACGATTTGTGTTTGCAGTGTATTCAATTATTTGAATATTAAAAATGTTAACGCACTCGTTCACCAACAATGAACTCCGTATTGAAATTTCTCGTTCATTGTTAGTGAACTTGTGCAGGTAAATCCCGATAATTCACTCGCTGAGTATGTTAACCTGTAAAATAATATTCTCTATTACTAATACATGGGCATGGGCACTACTAAACATTACAATGTAACCACTGACTCCAGACATATTACAAATGTACATTTTGTTCTAACATATTATACATTGATCACTAGGAAGTCTCCAATCTGCCACTGCAATAGATTAATTATTAATATTACTTTTTGCTTGAAGCACTGATAAATTATCATGACAATGATGCAAGCTTGAACTGCAAATCTTACACATGCTTTGCTCCAGTGTTCATTCGAAGATCATGTTTGATTAGACGAATGATAAATTTCAGGTCATTGGCAGTGCATCTGAAAAAAAAAAAAAAATTTCAATTTAATTTCAAGACTACCATACATGTACAATGAAGTATTTATTAATAATAATAGAGCCGTTAGCACAGCATGACGAAAACTGAAGCACTTGGCACAGTTCTACTTGCTGTTTTTTTTGCTTATTTTCCTTTTTGAAGGAGGAAAGTGAAACACTGCTAAATACATGTACATGTACTGTACCTAGCTAGTAAGAGAATTTAATCATTTTCCAGCTACGGCCCTGCTCACTGTACACTTATACTGCAAGTACATTAATTTTGTACTGTATCCACGTAGAAAAACATAAATTATGCAATATGAACACAGAAAAAAATCATGCACATTTAATGAAAAAATGTCTGCATTTACACTGTAATATAAAAAAAATATTTATTAAGGATTTGAACTACCTTCTTGTGATTTTAGCAAGTTCCCTTTGCTGGTCATCCTCTTTTGTCACAGTCTTGAGTTTATCAAGGAAAGCATCAACCTTTCATAGATAAGATAAGTGATAAACAATATTCAGCTATTTTAATTTTAACTACAGGCAAGGTTTTAACAGTATATACAATTCCAATAAGTACATGGAAGTGGTTTCTTTTAACAGAGACATTTTCAAGGTAACTGATCAAAGGAAACATCACTTACATCTTGTAAAGAAAGTAAACTTTTCTTGAGAGGTTTTATCAAAGAACTGCTCTCATGAAATGTGCTTACAGTCCCCGACACATCACCCTGCAGTGAACAGAGAGAAAGTGTTATCTTGAAACGCAAACCAAGAAACAAGGCTCACGTACAATCATGTACTCAGTGGATATAATACTTTTTGTACACTAAACGCTGCAATTTTTTTGTCATTGACTATAATGTTAAGTTACCTGTTCTAAGTCGGTCACCATGTCATCTTGACTACAGCCAAATATCTAGTAGTAATTGTATATTAATAACATTAATTAATGTCACTATTAGGGGCAACCTAAAATACTTGCTTGGGGTTTCTGACAGACTTATACTGTTTTATTTACCGATACATGTATGTAAAAAAGCCTCAGCCCGAGGCAGAAAATTGTTGCAGTTTGATAAGCAGTTCCAAATGGAAAACAAATGAATACAAATAAATACATTGCACAGCTGCAGTTGCTGTACTGACCAAAATGGCAACGGTAAGGTACGAAGCACTGTGAATTCACAAAATATGTACAGTTAACAACTGCATCGCTAAAATGGAGGTTGGGTGCCTGAAGCATCCAGGAGCTTCCACTATTGGCAGCCAGCTCCTAGATGAAGACTGCTCCCATGGCTGGCAAATCCTGGCAACCCAGCCATGAGCCCCAACGCAGTAAGGGGAACAGGCACCGTCACACTGTAAAAACAGTGGAAAAGAGGGAGGGAAAGGGGTGGGAGGTGAACTGCCTGGGCGATGAGCTGCCACACTATGGAATGCAAGTGAACGCCTCCTGTACGTATACCACGTTAAACTATGCTACGATCCACAAGCATGCGCATACATGCATGTGTTGACACCGCTGACCTCCAGGGGAACGCAAGCGCTCTTTTGTAACTTTGTTGTTAACTCCGTTAAACTACATTTAACTGCATTTAAAAATGTACAGTGGTGCTAATGTTTACCTGGCTGAAGTGTTTAACAAGTTGTTTGTTCTGCAAGTTGTAGACTCTCTTGTTTACCCCTGGCAGTAACATCTTCACCCATAATGTAATGTCACCGGTAAATGCATCTGGGAAAAAAGACCACTGGGTTTATACCAGGATACATGTACAATAAAATCACATTTATTTACTTTTGGAAGTTGTGACTCACTCAAGGTCACTCGGAGAGAAAACTGACTTTTTTTCAGTTTATCAAACATGTTACATGTATCCCCTCGCCTCTCTAGTCATAAGTATTCTTGGGGAAGAATGAAGACAAAAATCAAGAGCACACTGGACTTCAACCTACAGCTACATGTACTTGTACTGCACAGCAAGTTGTAGTGACTACATACCTCCAGAACTGCCCTTCTGAAAGAAATCAGACAAAATCTTGCTCTTAGCATTGTAACTTGGTTCCTCAGCAAGTTTAACACAGATCCTTCGGAACTCTCTAAAAGAATTGTCCTTGCTATCCTGCTCACTACCACCCTTGACTGGAGAAGAACTATGGCCACCATCACTCAAACCCGCAGCTTTTTTAACATCTGCAGAAGATGACTTCGATGCAGCGGAGGTAAATTTTGGTTTACCAAAGGGAAGAGTAGCTTGGACAGCTTTCTTTCTTGGTGACGGAGAACTTTTGGTAGGTAGATCTAAGCAGAAAATTAATGAGACATACTTACGTTTCTTTCAAATAAAAAACTATCACTGGCTTTTAAAACGTACTAGACATACATGTAATTCACTTTTTTTTGTTTTGACAAGTAGGATTTTGTTTTGGGGGAATATTTTTAAGATTAAATATTGGTAACACTTCTTTATGTTTTCCATTTTGGCAAGAATATCTCTTAATGAAAATTTATGATTGTATCTCTTTAACCTTTTTTATCATTTCAGATACATTGGTTTACCAGATTGCAGGTAAAACCAGGCCTATGACCACATACTGCTCATTCAAACAGCTCTACTCCACTTTATAGGCCCTCAAGCATAAAACTAAATTAATAAAACTGTTGCAAGATCAAAATTCAAAAGTAGAGTGCAAATTTCATAAACTGTGGGAGTCACACTGTGAGAGAAAAACAATAGAGTTTGGCATGGCACTGCATGTCACTTACAGCTGTATAAAGGTTACTGACAGATGTGCATCATAAATTTAAAGACTGAACAATAGAATTACTCCATCATCAGAGAGCTGGGTATCCAAAATATTGCAAAGCTCTCTTTTTGCTCCTCTTCAGATGGCCGGACTACTAGCAGCACACGGCTTCAGTGACCACTTGCCGCTCGCATATCACACTCAATCGCACTCACAGGATTACTTGTTTTGCATTCTTCCCCACGGTTTTTGAGGAAAAGAGAGACTGCTTGCAGTCTAGCTTACAATCCCAGGTTTTGTTTCAATAACTTGTAAGATAAGCTAAAATCGGTACATTTGATTTTTATCCATTCGATAAAAAATGATAGCACTGAGAACAATTCCTGTTATCAATTTGAATCTATTTTCGATATCATCAACTAAGTTTTATCGATTTTTATCGAACATT
>CM042749.1:35472059-35486896 GCA_022496165.2 Catalaphyllia jardinei
TACGATGACCTACCAACCTCACAAAACAGTGGAGAAAATAAACGAAAACTTGAAACAGATCAAGAGGAAAATGAATTACCAGCAAAAAGGATCCTTGGCGGTGAGGAATTTAGGAATTTAGTGTTTATGCCTCGTTGAGAAGTCTAATGTTTGAGACTGAATTTTAATATCGAAATTGGTCTCTTTGATCTATTGAGCTAAAATGTACGAGTGGTGGTAAATCTTCAAATACCCAGCAGGGGAGGTGAGGGGAGAGAGACTTGGGTATAATTGGGTGACGGAGAGGTGTGGATGAGGTCAAATTGGGAGACCCTAAGAGTTCAAAAAATGTGTTTTTCGTCAATCTAAACTAGCGATCGTCTTTTATGTAGTACACATCGTAAGCATGATTTCCAACAAATGATTGTTTCCCAAGAGAAAGAGACACTCCATCCCCACCCCCAACCCCAGCAGAAAGGCAAGGTAAGGTGAAATCTTTATTTAGACATCGTATTTCCTTCAGGACTTAACAATATTGAATTAAATTAGTCTAACTACCTAACTAATACATTAATATTAAATAACTACTACAAGAAAAGAAATAAAACGTGCTTTACAAGGAAGCCCCAATGCAAAATTAAACTTACCTACGACTACTACCCTCAGTATCAAAATCATAAGAATTATTCTTCAACTTATATTTAGTTTCACTAAGAGAGCACGGCTGTCAAATATCTTTAAAGGGTAGACTATCCCACAGTACAGCTGCGTTGTAGGACGGACTTCAGGGCTCGAAATTGCGACCAATATGGTCGCCAATGCGACTAACTTTTTCTCCTTGGCGACTAAAATTTTTGTTTAGTCGCCAGTTTGGCGACCTGAATTTTGCATGATTTAGAAGTAGAATAAAGCATTAAAGTTAAAATAAACATCTTGTCCTGCTTTGCATTCGTTGTAAAAGAATGGGCCAAATCACATAAAAAAGCCACGTTCCCTCTAACTTTACGGACTCCTGTTCGCAGGAGTTTCTCTCCCTGAAACCACACAGGAGTCGCATAATTTTGCAAAAAGACTGCTGAACAATAACAATTAGCTACAATTTTGAGAAGAAAACATAAGCTTTAGGCTTAAAGGTAATCAAGTGTTTAGATGAAGCTTGGCTAAAGCGTTGTTTTGTTGATTGCACGACGTGCGCTCATGGCTTAGAAGTGGTTGCCTAGCACGTGATCGAAATCTGCCCTGATCAAATTTCTTTCCAGGATAAAAATAGCCGCGTTGGGAACGAAAACGCTGTGTTTATTTTGTAAGGTTAGCAAATTTCTGCGAGCATTTCTTAGTTCTTTCGTACAAAGCTTAACTCAACAACGATATATTTATTATCATTGTAGAAATTGTACGCGAAAACTGAGAAGTCGTTTATTTCTACCACGAAAATGAAGCCTGCATTTTTTATTCTAAAATACAGGTAAATCTCTGTTTTCGGCGAAACATGCAAGTTGGGCGCCGCCACGCAAAATGAAAAGTGTTACATTATCAAAAAGAAATAGATAAGGAAGTCGAAAAATTACTTATTGTATGAATGTGCCCCAAGCCATACCAGACAGCACTTTCAAGAAACACTTTCAACAAGTGAAACCTGAACATTACTTTGATTTATATACAAACTGGTGACTTAAAATTTGCACCTGGCGACTATATTTCTTCAGTTACTCGTCAAAAGGCGACCTAATGATTTTTTTAATTTTGAGCCGTGGACTTCTTTTACAGGGTCATAAGAGATCCTTTCTGTAATCTTTTTTCCCAACAAGTTGAAGAAAGCCCAGGGATTGAAAATGTCAAACCTCCAAAAGGAGGTACAAAATAACTAATTTTCTCTCCTCATGGGGTACAACCAGGTTTTGTAGCATTTTTTTTATATTTCTCCTCTGTAGAATCTAAATACAAATTGAGGGGCTTTGTTGCTGAACGAAAAGGAGAAAGAAATGACATGCAAGATGCACATGTGATCTTTGATGATTTTACTGAAGAGTTCACTAACAAGCCCCTTGGAATGTAAGTCAAGAAATCCTATCCAAATATTTTAAAGTTCTTTTGTCCCCTGAGTCCATGTCAGATCATGTGAGTAGTCTTCATTAGTGCACTCTTTTTACTAGTAAGAGAGGTTCTTTCATTAAACATCTATTAAATATACAGATTAAAAAGCAAAGTTGATTACTGGAAATTTTGAAGATAATTATAATTGATCATTGCAGTACACACAACGTACTGGTAAGCAGCTGTGGAATCAAAACCTAAACAAAATCAGGCTTTATAGAATTTGAACCCATGACCTCTGCGATACCGGTGCAGTGCTCTCTACCAACTGAGCCATGAAGCCAACTGGGAGCTCACATTATGAGTTCGTAATAATAAAATTATGTACCCGTAGATGGCTTGTTATTTTACAACTTAACACAGTAATTTTTTTAAATCAATCAAATGGTAGTCAAGCAACAACAAATAAAGGCACTCCTTGGATCTACATATTACAGAACTTTGTTCAGTGGTTAATTTCTCTGGGCGTTCTTATGAGTGCTATCATTATAATATTTTTATTTTGCTAATAATCGTTTGAGGGTGAAAATGTTTTCAATATATCAAAGTCTATGGGTTATGCATTGCAGTTCCAAGATGTGTTACTATGGAGTGTTCGATGGACATGCCGGCCACAGAGCGGCACAGTTTGCAGCCAATGATTTACACAAGAACATCATACTCAAGTTTCCAAAAGGTTGATGGTAAATAGATAATTGTTAGCTGCAATCACTGGGTAAAAAATGAGTAAATAATAATAATAATAGTAATAATAATAATAATAATAATGATGATGATGATGATAGTAACAATGATAATAATACTAACAATAATACTTATACTAATGATAGTGATGATGACGATGATGGTGATGATGATGATGATGATCATGGTGATGATGATGATGATAATGATTGTGATGGTGACAATGAACAATTTGATTGGTACCTCACAATGGATTTATCAGATAAAGACAGAAAAACTAGTCAATACATGTTTGGTATGTGACAGATCCAAGAGTTGGTTCCCTACCGTTTCTGCCAAAAAAGGTTGGAAGTGTAAAAGTTGGTTTTGACTGACATGTTTGATCAGTGAACTTCTTGTTTGAAGGAAATCCTCTAAGTTTAGGGTAGCTTTATTCTATCTCATATAGCCTTACGGTTGTTATAGGAAGCTAATGTTATCTTTTACAAGTTTCAAACTATTCTTCTTTAAATTCTTGTCTTTTTTGGTATAAATAAAATAATGTTGTTGTTGTTTTCATAAGGTCAATGTTAATTACCATTATGTTTCTTGGCACATTTAGGAGAAACTGCAAACAAAGACAGGGAGATAAAGAAATGTTTATCAGATGCTTACAAAAAGACTGATGAGGAATTTCTAGTGGAAGCATCAAAAGCGTAAGTTTGTCAGACTTCAATGATTTGAATGTTACTTAATGTGTGATAAGTTACACAGACTGTGTCTTTCGTTTTGACACATTTTCTTAGTCTGGGACAGGTAATTTACAAGTCCGATTCAATTGGTCTTTTCTCAGATCACCAGTTTGGAAGGATGGGTCAACTGCTGTCACAGCGCTTTTTGTGGATGATGTTCTGTATGTTGCCAACCTTGGTGATAGTAGGGTAATAATTACTAATGATCTTATTATTATCACTTTTTCATCAGATGAGTGAAATCTGAAAACTGTTAATTTTTTTTTTCCTTCAAAAGTGCCTGAATTTTTTGCATGTGTTTTTCAATAAAGCAGAAAAACATTTTCCTGTATCTTTTTTTGGCTGAAATGCTCTACTAATGTTCCACTTTGTTGCGTTCATTGTGCACACTTCAATATTTTGGCTTCGTTTTTCTCAGAAGCAAAGTGCAAACCAGCCAAAAAAATTACATGGGAATGTTTTACTACTTAATTGAAAAGCACATGCAAAAATTCAGGCACTTTTGAAGGAAAAAAAAATTACCTGAAAAAGTTACTTATGACTGTCTTGCACCAAGCCATTCAATTTAAGGTATTCCTCTGAAAAAAACTGACAGTAGATATTTGTTCAAACTTTGCCCACTGAATATTTATCATATG
Organism: Catalaphyllia jardinei; assembly: GCA_022496165.2. Classification (NCBI taxonomy): domain Eukaryota; kingdom Metazoa; phylum Cnidaria; class Anthozoa; order Scleractinia; family Caryophylliidae; genus Catalaphyllia; species Catalaphyllia jardinei. Next base: position 35,476,186 of record CM042749.1, read on the forward strand.
AGAAATTCTATTTTGAAATAAAAAAGGGGGCTGCCCATACTCATTAAGGAGCACTGAGGCATTGAAAATGACCCACTTTGGCATCATTTAATGCTTACTACAAGAACACATTCCCAATAATAATTGTAAACTTTTGTGATCGAGACTCATGAGAACAAGCATTAAACTGAAGTCAATACATTGTGTCGGACACAAGTAAACTTTTCAAGTTTGATTTAGACAGAAAACTGAATTCTGAATGATTAAAATTTCAACCAAATTTCTTGGTGCAGTTAGCAAAATAGAAAAGACCACAGTTTACCTGCTATTTTTGTTATTTATTCAATTTTCAGAAATAGAAATCAGATTAGTCTTTCCTTAAGCAAAGTTTTTGATAAGCTGATTACAATGACTGGAAAAAAAGTTGGGGTGCCCCGTGCTCGGTGAGCTATAGCCATTTTTCAACTGAAAGAGCTCAATATCAAGGCAAATCTGCCATGCTTTGAATATGCGTGTGCACAAGGGTGCACTAAATGACGCCATAAATTATGCGCAGATAGGATACACAGTGCAAATGTGAGGAATGACCTTAAGAAACAGATTTTCACGTTTTAGAGATGGTTTTAAACCAAATGGAGGTTTTGAGAGAAGCAATAAGAATACATCGCCTTCTTCTTTTAGCCAGGAAATTAGCCCACTGACAGGTTAAGACAGCAATTGTCCAGCTTTGATACATCAAGAGTGAAGAGTAATTTACATGTACATGTACCTCAGAGTTGCCAAGTGGTTAGAACACTGGGCTTGCAATCAGGATGGAGGTCTTGTGTTGAGTCCCACATAGACCACTAAAAATTAAACTGGAGTTTTTTCTTGGTGGACCCTAGTTTAATTCCTTGGTCATGCAAGCTGCAAGTGGCCAACCCATGCCATCTGCCTTCTGCCAGTTCAGATATTAAGCCTGTTATTTAGCTGTTTCTATTGGTAGTCAACTGTATCTGAATTTTAATAGGCTTTGCTCTGTCGATGTGGTGACAATGGTAAAACATCTGTAGTCCCTCTCTCCAAGGATCATTCACCTTCTCAGGTAAGACCAGTGGCATCTACTTGTTACTAACTTACTGTAACTAGATAAAAGTTAACTACTAGATAACAACTAGATTGTAAATAGTGGAGCTGACTGAGGGGAATAATCACTAAACTCGCACAAAATCTACTTGTTACTACACTTTTTTCCTGAAAGATCTCTTATCTGTGATTTTTGCTGCACGCAAATGCAGTTACTGGGTTCCATGTGTTCTTGAGCCACAAGGCGTTCAAGTAGTTTTGCATTGTCAGCACTTCCCAGGAGCGTCTGAGTCTCAAGTGTGGGGACTCTGCTCAGAGGTTTTTTCCCTCTCCTGTCCCTCTCTCTTTTTTCCATTGTTTTATCAGAGTGGCGGCTGCCTGCTTTTCCCTTCCACGTGGGCAGTTGATGCTCGGTTTCTATGATTTGCCAGCCATGCGGAGGGTGGTCTCCATCTAGGAGCTGGCTGCCAATAGTGGAAGCTCCCAACTTCCACTTCGCGAGGTAATTGTTAATGCTGGGTTTTATGTGCCTGCCCAGATCAATACTTTCCATTAATTTTGTGATTTATTTTGTTACAGTATGAGGAGAGGATGAGAATACAAAAGGCAGGTGGAACTGTCAGGTATGGTGCCTTGTAAACTAAATATCTTATTGCACATGTACAGGCATGGCTATTACTAGGCCTTTGCTATAGTCGTTCCCTTTGAAATTGACTTGAAGGCCTGGGAGAAAGCCATACGAGAACAAGGGAAAGCAGCTGCGGTTTCGTTAACGTTTTCAGCAGGAGGGCAAAACCAGTTTCACTGAACTTCTGACTAATACATGTATAAGAAAAAACTTTCATCTTGATGGTCAGGCCAGGCAGGCAAAATCATCATCACAGCTGTTCACCCCTCGACCCTGGGAAGGTACAGGTTATTCTTTGACCTGTCAGTACATGTAGTGAAAAATTTCAGCGGTCTATTCACCAGAGTTTTTTGTGATATTAACAGGGAAGGTCGTGTTCTTGGTGTGTTGGAAGTGTCACGGTCTATTGGTGACGGCAGATTCAAGAGATGTGGCGTAAGTTGTGTCCCGGATGTTATGAGATGCACGCTTACAGATAATGACAGGTACAGTATGAGCCAATCAACATGCTTTGCCACCCTAAATTCATTTCCGGTTTTCCCTGCATTAAAGACGTCAGAGACTGGAGCCAAAAAAATTCATTATGATGACGTAAGCTTCAGAGGTCCTCATTCCCACGCTCTCTCTCCTTTTAGGATGTTGCTAAAATCAAGTATCCTTTCAATTGATTTATTTGTAATACCGTTCTTAAAAACGACGGAATGTTTAATCTTTATATGTCATTTGATTCTTTTCCTAGATTTTTACTTTTAGCGTGCGATGGCCTTTGGAAAGGATTCACTGTGGATTCAGCTCTGAAGTTTATCAATAATATACTGGAGGTAATTTGAATTCCAGCTGTTGGCGAACAAATATCTGTGGCTAGCTATCCTTTAAGATGCATTATTTGGGAACTTTATACTTCTGCAGGCCAGTACTACAACTTAACGCCATTTCGAACTCTCAGGGGAAATGAGAAAGAGTTCGAAAAACGAGAATTCGAAATGGCCAATAATTTATTACTGAAGGCCAGATCCAGGGAAAGTGGTTTTCAGTTCGAAAATAACGGGGGACTCGGCGGAAATAACCGAGTTCGATTTAGCGGGTCCATCTGTATGCGAATTAGCGTCCAGCTTCAAATAAGCGCCCCGCTTGGAATTGGCGCCTCCCCAAAGGCATGAAATGCGTAATGAGCGCCTTCCTTCAAATAAGGCCCCCCCCCCCCCCCCCCTGCTCATCCACCGAGAAAATATATAGGTACGATAAACGAGACATACCGTATCGCCGGTGCTGTCAGACTAGGTTTATACCAGCGGAGATTTTTCTGGTTTCGTAATTGTTTCCGGAATCATCAATTTTACTGAACGTATCCTGATTCGTAAACGTTTACACTAAAATGATATTTGGATTCCTGACCGTTTACACAAAACGACAACTCTGGGGACATTCATGATGAAATGGTTAACGAGCTCCTACAGTGTAAGCGTAGTCTTTGAATGATTCCAAAATCTCTGCAGCCCCCTAGTTCCAGAAATTGTGGAAATTTTTCGGGCAAAACGCTGATGATTCGGGTAAAGGTACTCGGGTGAAAATATTCTAAAAGGTAGTCAAAGTCGGGCTTGTAGGCTACTTTCTCTGACGTTTTTCTTCTCAAATCGGAGTTAAGGTCAAATGATAGGAGGATCCAGGTATTCTGTTTTGGAAAAGCCACAATTCGTTTTTTGGGGAACGTGGAAATCCACGTTATGGCTATTATTTTAGGGCTTTCCACAAGTTGTTCAAGATTTCCCAAAAAGGGGCCCGCACGCAATTTCTCAAAAAGTTGCTAAAAAGTGCCCCCCCCCCCCCCCCCAAAAAAAAAAAAATAATAATAATAATAAATAAATAAAATAAAAACGTTTTGTTCTTTTCTTACTTTATTTGGTCTAAATATGCAAATAGTACAACAAAAGTAAGCATTTTTATGCAATTATGCCTCGTAAACAGCATTGCTGAATAACTTTGTCCAAAAATGTATGAGTAAAGGCTACGTTTCAATATTAATCTTATAAAAATTTTTCACCTGAGACACTCGAGTCGGTCGAGTTACTCTTCTTGCGCTGAGCAAGAAACGCGGCTGCAGATATCTTGCTCCATCATCTGCCATAGGTAGGGAGGGGGGGGGGGGTAGGAAATTCATAAACTGTCCACTAAAAGATTGTCAAATATGGAAGCAAGACCAGTTTAGGCGCTCAAAGCTGCTCTGATTTGTCAGAATTGATAGAAAACTAGAAATTACTCAGAATGCAGGTTGCTCGAAACGAAAGAAGTTCCTCAAATATCAGAAGTTGCCAAAAAACTGCCGAGCAACTTGTGGAAAGCCTTATATTATTTCCATCAAAAAAACAATGACAAAAGAATCAAATACAAGACGACGACAAGACTTTTGTTTTTGTGGTGCCTCTGAAAAGAGCCGTTTTGAATGGCTTTAGAAATAGTCGTTTAAAATTCTTGAATTGATAAGTTTATGATTTCACTAGGCTGTAGATCAAGGTAAATAGTGTATAAATGGTTTCAGAAAAGACTATCTTTGGAATGATAATAGTTTCATTAGACGTGAGAATTGTGAGCGTTTTTGTATTTTCTGCGATTTGAATGTGTTTCGGACATTGTGATTTTTTTTTTTAGGGCAGTATGGTCACCGCCAGGCATCTCAGAAACTTCTTGTTTCACAAAAAGTAATTTTCTATAACTTTTTTATATTTTGCAGTTTTGGTTAACTAGAAATAAAGATGGTGTCATTTTTGCTACCAAAAATTGTTAAACGAAATAATTGCAGTAATCGTTCCCCCTTTAAATAAGCGTGTCCCCCCCCCACCCCCTTCGAATTAGCCCCTCTTGCCCTATCAAATTAAATAAGAGCCCTGGGCACTAGTTCGAGCATTTACGGTATATCCCGCACCTCATTTTGTTACTTTTTTATGTTCAACAGAACAAAGACAGTCAAGAAACCGTCCAAGAAACAGACCGCGGTAAATGGCTATTTTATAATATATAAGTTATTCAGTTGAATTTAACGGAGCTACCTCAGGTTTTAACCTACATTTTTCAAGTTTGTAGTTTGCAATCCATGTTATTCTTCTCCATCCTTTAACAGCTTACGGTTTATTATTATATCTTTGATGTTTTTCTTTCTTAGTAAACTACTATTTTCAATTGCAACGTCATTTTGTGCGTGGACAAAATACCATATCGTTTCCGAGACACTTACATGTACAACAACATGAGACAGTTAAGTTTGAGATGAAGTTTTGGTCCCCTTCACTCATAGCTAAACCCTGTGAACCAGAGGAAACTATTTGCCAAGTCTTTTGTAGAATTACGTTTATCAAACTCTGTTCATTCCGCTTTGCCACTTCACAGGCCCGGAAGATGTTCAAATCGATGCAGTCTCCGCGCGGTTCCAAGACGCATGCAACAAAATCGCCAGCGAAGCTATCAGAAATGGAAGTTCCGATAACGTAACAGTCATGTTGGTATCCATCACCAAGCAGTAAACCCATCCAGCTACAAATCTCTTAACCTGCTGCGTGATCGAAGCCTGTCAATTCTTTTTCGCCCCTTCCGTTCCAGCGGCGCGCGCTCAACGAAAAAAAACATACGAGACAAGTTTTGTTGCACAGCCTACAGAAAGAGATGAAATCGAACTTGTACAAGTCTACACTGTGAATGCTATTTTTAAACGTTTGCGTGTATTATTGAAAGAATAGGGAGTTAAAGTTACCACAACTTCGAGAATGGCGTCAATTAATAATGATTTGATATTTCACCTATGAATCTCACGCTTTTCTGAATTCCTTTACAGTACTTTATCACTGTCAAAACTATCTCGAAATTGAATCTAGGACGCAGCTATGTATGTGAAATGAAAGTTTGAAAAATTAGCCGGCGTGGTTCACACAGAACTTGGTCATTTCACGTTGTTGTTTTTCAGAGAACGGCAAAGAAATGTACCAAGAATTATAACGCACGTGCACAGCCTTAAGGGCTGGTTCACACTTTGACATAAGCAAACGCATAAGCCGACATACGCAGAAGCAGTAAGATGCAGATAATTAGCACCTTTTATTAGGGGAATTTCCAACAAAAGGCGCCAATTATCAACATTGTAATGCGTCTGCGTATGTCGACTTATGCTTAGGCTTATGTCAAAGTGTGAACCAGCCCTTAGGGAGTTTTAGCAAACCACGACTCGACGGCAACGAGAGCGTCACCAAACAAAAGGTTTAATGAGAAAAACAATAGCTATGCACGTGCGTTTTGAATCTTTGTACATTTCTTTGCCGTCCTGTACAAATTAACGTGAAATGACTAAGTTCTACGTATTTTAAAGAACGCGAACCGCAATGGCCAATTTTTCGTATCTCCTTTTCGTATTAAACGCTAGTTGTTGGTGCATCTTTAGCCTGAGCAAGTTTTTAGACCGATAGGCGTACTGAACAGATTTACAAAGTTGCGACATTCAAAGGTAAAATATAAATAATTTTTAACAAGGTTTGGTACCTGCCGTCGCCGTCGTCATTGCTAAAAGTCCCTATTGTTCTGTCCGACGTTCCCATCGCCATTGTGGTTTTTGAAGCTCCATAAAAGCGAGACTTGGAAAAGTTTATTTTTGCTCATGACGCTAAGACCACCAACGTAAAGTGACGATACGTTCGTAAAGAAACTGCTGCCCTCTGTCGGAAGGCACGCAAAAACTTGCTGCCTATCAAATTTACATTGGATAAAAATAAAGGGCTAAATCGTTTAGGTGGTTTATCTTTATCAATTTCATGTTCAACTTATTTATATTTCTAAACCTGACTAGTAACTGTAATGTACAATATTTGCACTTTGCTTTGTACATGTACGTAAACTTGCGTGTAATAAACTATATGCGTATTTTAATGAACTTCATTGAATGGTTAATTCAAACAGTTTATTCGGGACGAACTTCGAGTCACTTAAAAGCCTTTGCATCGTTTGGCATCGTCGTAATATCCTTTATTAAGTTAATTCCTCGTTCATCGTTGTTTCGTCAGCCTGACGTCATCAGATTACGTCATACTGCGAAGCAACCCGTCATAGAAACGTGCTCACTGAATAGGCTATATTTCCGAGTTCCTATGTGCCTCTGTTTCAAAACGAGTCTACATGTAAGTGCGAAACCATTCTAATGAAAATGAAACTGCATGCAGAACTCATTTTCATGTGAAAGGTTTCGCACTTAGACTCGTTTTGAAAGAGAGGCAGAACAGAACTCAGAAATAACCTATTCTTGGACATTGGTGTTCTTCGTTTGTTCCAAGTGAGTACGTACGAGAACAAACGCCGATAAAACCGACACTGACTATTTTCCTCAAAACACGGCCCAATTCAAGCAGGGTGTATCGAATGGTCTTTGTGAGCATGCGAGCGCTGCGTTTAGTTTTGCGATCGAACACGAGCAATGGGCAATTTTGTCTTCCGAGCAGCAAGCACTTAAACGAAATATAGATGGCAAGAAGCGAGCACTTTGTACGGAAATTTTCCGCTAGCCGAAATCTCCCTTTTATTACAAGGAAACGTTTTGCGCCAAGTAATCTGACTGACACCTCCAACACAGGACAATATGCATATGCGCAAGGCTGGGAATATCTTATCGCGGTTCAACTAATCCCAGGAGCACAGCCAGTTATTATACCCTGTTTCATGCAGCTTCACGTCAGCCACTGAGTGGACGCTCAATCGATAATGGAAATCTAATCTTAGATACCACACTACGAGAAGAAACCAAAAGCCACCAGATTCCAAACTCTGAGTATGCAAGCAGCTGCAACAATTTTACAAGCACTTTAATTTGAATGTGACCATTCGATACCCCTTCAAGCCTGTTTTGGCAGACTTGGGCCATTGTAGAAACCAAGAAAGGACTCTCAACTAGGAACGGGCATTCACAGCCCTGGCCCTCAGATTGCCAGTTCTGTACTTTTCTTTCTTTCACTGCCATCGAATCGTTTCCCCAAACTCATTTCATTGCCAACACTCTCAAGCGATTGATGGTTGCGGCGATCTCTTGGAGCCTGGGACGAGAATAGGAGCCAAGAAGAATTCTGGGACTAAGCACGTCCAGTCCTTCAGAATCGAAGTCTTGTTCAACCCTTGGAAGATGAGACAACAAAGTAAGTAAAGTTTGGAACTACAAAACAATCGTGTCACGGCTGAGAGGAGAGGATGTTAAGGTGGTTTACTACAGTTTTGATGGATTATAACAGCCCAACTTCTAACTCTTGAAAAATGGTCCAAGAGGCCGAAGCGAAGGACCGAGTGCCTGAGGCGAGACTGGGCACTAGCTAGTTAAATCGCGTTTTTCTCAAAATCTACTCTATCGCCTCACCTCAGTTTCAGGAATAAGCAATTGGAATTTAACATTCAAGCAAAGTGAAATGAAAATCTGTAACATTTTTGGCAATGAGAAATCAAAAATAGCTAAAAATCGGGCTTACAGATCTTTTTAATTTTGACGTTAAACGTGATTCACCCCCACAAATTAACTGTGAAAACTTAACATGGGTTGTACGGTAGGGTTTCGAGCAATCCTCGATCAAAGAATGTTTTTACAACCTTGGACGAGAATTTAATTGCGCATGCGCTAATGTGACACGCGTGCGAGAAAGCAAGAGAAAACTAGAGCTCTTTTGCCGGTTGTTTTTCAACCACTTTTGACATATTGTTTTGGCCCTTAGCTTAAACGGATGTTTAAACGGAGTTTGAAACCTATTGCTTCGTATACCGAAATGATTTAGCACCTCTCAAGTGCTGAAGTGGTTTTCGTTTCTTCTCAGCGTCATTTTTACACCCGTGACTATTACTGACCTCTGGCTGGCAATCAGCGCGCGCTATTGAGTCTCCAAAAAAACTGTAGTCAGCCACGCGAGTCACAGAGCCTGGAGCAGGCTAGTAGTGGAGTTAAACTCACTTTTGAAGCACCTCCAAGAGCGATCGGTTTCCATCCATGTACTTATCCCGAGCGTACAAGATGGCGTCTGCAATAACCCTTCAAAAGAAACGTGAAAAGAGTGATCAAAATAACAAAGCGAAAGGAAGTACACAGTCTTCGAGCTTCATTAAAAGAAAAAGAGAACCCATACAAAGCGATATCATTAACACAATCAATATCGTTCCCAGAGCCTTCGTTACCCTTGTCCAGTGGAACGGGAAAACGAGAGCTCTGGGAGCAACCATTTTGAAATAACCGATTTCTCCATCCAATCCATTCTCGTCACCAGAGCCCACGATCCTTCTGGCCTGTGGCAGGGATCGAGAGCTCTGGTTTGGTCCAACACCGGAAGTCCGCGATTCACGGACTTATTGTCAAATCTAGCAAATCTGATTGGTTGAGAATTCGAAACGAATACTCTGCGCATGCTCAGAAAATTGGGTTCCGCCAGAGCTCTCGATCCCTGCCACAGGCCAGAAGGATCGTGAGCTCTGGGGACGAGAATGCATCCAATCTCGTTCCGAGTCCTCGTTTCATTACTCTGCGCATGTTCAGAAGGTCACTATTACTTGGTGCTGACCGAAAGGAGCACGGCCTCTGGGGATGAGAATGTAACACGATGAAAAGTGTCCATCGAGCTAACTTCTGGGTAAATTCGCCAAAGAATATGCAACAAAGTTCCTACCTTGTTTGACTATACTCTCCAAGCTGCTCAATATAAGACAGATCGATTTCTTCATGGCCAAACTGAACTTGGAAACCAAACTGGGTCTTCCCTTTTACTCTGACCTGGCGATAAAGATTAAATACAACAAACCAATTCATCTTTAGTTGGAATACAAAAACAGTGAATGTTCTCATTTAGTTACAACTGGGCCACATGCTGCAGTACCTTCTGCAAAACAGAGAGGACTTCAGTTGGAGTTTAAATCCGCCTGCTAGAGTATCAACCACAAAATCAATACGAAAATATTTATTTTTAATGCTAATAAATATTATTTTCATTCGATGCAATCATTAGCCGAGAGCCCTACGCGTGACCTGCAAGTAACTACCTTCCTTGAGCTGTCAGAGAGTGATTAAATATGGAAATAAAAGTTCTAATTAACTTATTTTAATATTGTGAACGACTTATCGTGTCTCGGATTAGCAGAAATGCTAAATCCCTTGACACGCAAATTAACTTTTTATTTATCATTATTACAATATATTTTTAACACGATTATTGAATGAAGTCATCGCAGATCAATTATTTGCCCCAACCACATAACTGATCTGCTCGCCGCTGACAAATCAAGACATTTTGTTCACCCCAGTCCGATAATTGTAAATTGCTATGAAAAAAGTGTGTCAAAAATTGTTGGACCATAAGTTTCTGTAATGTATCCGTGGCCTCGGGAAGTTTTGGTTACTAGCGAAAACGTCAACCAATTTGAAAACTTCGGAATGTAATTCAGAATAATTCACTTGTTAAGAACAATGAATCGACAGCAAGTTCTGTAAGTTCAATAAGTTCTAGTTCTTATGACGGATTCCGCTCAAAGTCCGAGCAATAAGTGCAAAAAATATTTTCTTAAAATCTGCTCAAAGCACTAACTATTTGAATACTTTTTGAAACATCTCACTTTAGTTCATTTCTGTAAGTGACCCCACGATCAAATTCTCAAGCATTCTCGAGAAAGTTAGTGTCAAACCCCGCGAGAATGTTTAAAGAGTGTTTCATTGTGATTTTAGCTAACGTGAAACGTCTGTTCTCATTGAAATTAGGATAAATTCAAGTTCAATTTTCACTCGCAGGGCGGGTCAGCTTGAGAGCTCAAGTCTCGATAAGTTCCTCTTAACTGTATTCAAAATATTAACATGCTATGAAGATTTTTTGAAAACTTTATTTTTCCCATTAGTGCTCGAATGTTCAGCAGAAACCAGGTTAACAGACCTTTTCCCTATCCCCTCTGGTGGCATCAAAACTATCAGCGACTGGGATCCGCGGCTTTGCCATCACAAACGTGGCTTGACACTGGGCATTGGTCTCACTGTGCTCCAAAGCAATGGCCTAAAAAAAA
>CM042749.1:35487296-35519094 GCA_022496165.2 Catalaphyllia jardinei
TCTCTAGAGAATATCACGTGGTCTGAAATGGGAAAACAAACCGCCCACGCTATAAAGGTCCATTGGTTTCAAAAAAAAACAAAACCAGCCGTGACTCCGTGATTTTAGTTACGTCATCTTTCCCGCGCTTGCCAGTTGGTGATGCGGTATAACCTGACAACAAGCGCGGGAAAATGTACAAGAAAAAAGGCGGAAAATCATACTGTAGGCGGACAACAACGGGATAACAAGCAACAGGTGGCACCCGGGGGAATGCGCGGGAAAATGGTCAACTCACGAAAAGCCACAAGGGTAACGTACTTGGCCTCCAATAGCTGCGTATGTTCCAGCGCTTAACACAACTAAGACTTACTTGATTATTCTCGTAAGCTTGGTTCCAAATTAGTTTATCATTCTTTTACCTTCGCTTTATCCGTGACGTCACGGCATGAGTAACAATCCATCATGACCACGTGATCAGCAACCTTCAATGGTAGACAAAAACCATGACATATGGCCAGTTCTTTTACTTTCTGCTTCTCAACGCTATTGACTAAAAAAATACATTGAGAAACTTGATTCGTAAAAAAGATGGAAGACTCGTTTCCCTCGACTAACCTGGAAATAATCACCCGAACCTCCAATCACAAGAATGGACGAAACACCAAAGTCTTCATACAGGCTGCGAACCTAAAAAACGTGATTAATATAAATTCAACATATTGCCAAATACAGTATTTGATACTGAAAATTACCAATAATTACTCTTTACTTGCGGTCGGGACTGCGTTGCGGCAGCGGTCTTAAGTGTGGTCGTGGTGCGTTACGTTACGTTACGTTGTGCTGTGCCGTGTTAGCTTTTCATTTTCATTTTTATTTTTGTACAAAGCAACTGAGTTGCTCACCTTGGATATGAAAGGTGTAATTGGTTCCTTTTCAGTGGCCACTAGCTGCTGCATCCGGGCATCTCGAATCATAAAATTCGTAGCGCTCGTATCCTGAGTGGAGAAAATAAAAGTAGAGTGTCCAGTCTTGAAACGATTGGTAATTGTCCTGGGACACATCACACTAAGTTTACACCACATAGCAGATAATGCTGGTTACTACCTCATCAATCAGCAAGCACTTGCTCCCAGTTTCCAGAGCTTCTATGATATTCGCAGCTTGAGAAGTCGAGCCACTAGCGTCCTGGGTACTAAACCTGCTGGTGTCTCGGCCAAACGGTAAGTTGTTTATAAATGGACGGATGTCAACCTTCTCTATGCTTCTGCCTGGCAACAGTGCAAAGAGAGTACTTAGCATTACTTTATTCAACCATTAATTTCCAACAGTGATCAATCTGTAACTTTTCGTTATTTCTCAACAAAAAATTCTTCTAATTAGTAAAGCCAACATGTAGACCGGCACGCAAAATTTCAGAAGCTCGCAATGACGACCGCTCTGGAAACAGACGTCTTTTGGCAAAAAAAAAACAAACAAACAAAGCGAAAAAAAGACCATACGGTTCTGAGCAAGGTACGTCATAACAATGGAATGTTTCGAGTAGAGTAACCACTCCAGGGGGTAGGGGGGGGGGGGGAATGTCACTTAACTGTTCCTTTCCCTCCACCCTCTTTTCGTTTCACTATAATTATTACTCTGCCTTTGTCGCTCAGTTTATCTAGTAGTTCATCTGTAGTTATTCAGTATGGAAAGCCCACCATGCATAAGCTCCATGGTTTCTTTGGGCTTTCCCGCCATTTTTTAACATATCTTCGTAAACTAATATTGGTATTATATCAAGGTGGCGAACAAATAAATAACAAAGAAAGAATTCCAAAATGACAAGACCGGGTGTAAATCGCGGACGTTGGTCTCACTGAGGGTTTTCGGGATCGATGAAACGCCATTTTTTTGTGGCCGTATACAGCAATTTCGGGAAGGGTTGTCAGATGAAAGCGTCTCATCTACGCAACAAGGCCGATGGACAGTCTGGGTATTCATTGAATTTTTGCATATGGGTGCACAGGAAAAATATAAATTTGTATTGCGAGTGAAGTATTGACAAGGGTACATTAAATTTTCCACTCGCGCGACCATTTTTCTGTAGCTTGTCTTTCACTGTTACGTAACTTTTAGTTTAAAAATTTTGTAAAGTCAGTGTGATGAAAAGTCTAAAAAGAAGACTTAAGTCTAAAGAAAAAAAAAGAAGAAAACCTATGAAACGACGTTTGCCATTTTTTTCATATCCGATTAAATATTCAGCATATACTAACTTTCGGCATTGTCCCGTGCCCTATTATACTTTATTCCGACAACCTCTCTCGAAACAACTGCAGATATCTTTTTAAGGTTTCTCTAGAAGAAAGAACGAACAACAATGTCTGTCTGTTTCAAATTAGTATCTTTTAGGGGTCAAATAAATCGTAAGCCCCACCAAGATTTGTCTCCTTTAGGGATTTAATTAAAATTTTCCAACGAACATCCAGGACCTTTTAATAAGACATCCCCCCCCCCCCCAATCACCTCCCATCTACACTAATGCGTTTTCACTGAAGCGTTCTCACCCATTATTCGCAATGTCATAATAAAATTATCGGTAGCACTCCGACATGAAAATATCTCTACAGTAGAAAGCGTTTTCAAATGTAAAGCGTTTTCGACTGTATCAGCGTCCACCGCAGGGAAAAACGCGTTAACAAACATGCATCAACGAGAACTCACAAGCGTAGAATGGAGCGCGGAAAAAGACGCTAGTGTTTGAACAACAAAAACGACGCCGACACTTTGTAGTAAATCGGATAATTTACTAACCATCTTCAGCTCGTATCGTGAATGCTGTCGGATCAGTACAAACAAACTCACGTCCGTCATCAGGGATGTGATTATAAACTCCAACCTGGATAGCATTGAGCAGGGTGGACTTGCCGTGAAAACCGCCGCCTACAATCAGTGTTACACCTTTAGCGATTCCCATGCCAGACACCCTGTGAAATAAACCATACAAGGTTGAACCTCTTGACCAGTTTCAAAATTCTCCCTAATATCTTACCCACAATAGTAATAACTCCTGTTTGGAGAATTTGGTTTCCAATACATTCCCACAAGTGTAAACGTATTTTAGGACGTTACAGCATAAAGGAATTTTCCTTTGTAAGAAGGTTTCAAAGTGCATGGATCCAAAAAGGAATTAATAAGCCATTGCTGGTATTCCCCTTCGCTCCTAAATCGAGGAAGAATAACTATTATTCATGTTGAGGTTTTGGAAACAAAGCTGATCACTATGAAGTCTCAAGAGGAAGTTTCTTGTCTTCAAATACTATACCTGAACTATTCACATGTGAATTTTACTCTGTAGCACTTTACTCTAAGAGTGCCTCTCTTCACCTAAATGGGTACCAGCGAATTTAATGCTGGGAGTAACCCTGCGATGGACTAGCATCCCATCCAGGGTGGAGTAGAAACACTCCTCGTCGCTTCATGCTCCTGAAACCGGGATAAGCTCCGGCCTGATGGGCCATTTGGCTTGTATGCAGACATCACCGACCTTTACCTTGAACTTTCTAACATCTAAGAAATAGAAAATATCAAGAGACTATGATCTAGTCTCTTGAAAACATGTACCATGTTTCTATCAAGTTACATAAACACAAGTGGAAGTTTGGAAGAACGAGAAATGCTGTGCGAACACGAGCCGCAGCTTTTTCGAGTTCTCCCAAGCTTTCACGAGTGTTTATATATAACTCGATAGAAACACGGAGTACATGTTTTCTATTTCTTTTAGAAAACACCGCGACGAGAAAAAGGAAAACAACTATCAAAATGTAAATTCTCTTTGCTTGCGCTATCACTACGTCAACAGCGCGCGCTTGTTCTGTGTCTCCATGGATCGAGTTATACAAACACGATTATCAACCAATCAGCGGGCGTGCTTTATTACATTAGCATTATAAGAAATCCATAAATGGGACAAGACGAGGCCTGTATCATCCACAACTCATGCAAAATACCTGCTGCTAAGAGTCATCGCTTCAGCAAAAATCGTTTTTTTTGTATAGTTTGTTCTTACTTTCCAGCATGTGGCAGATCAAATTCCACTCTTAGACTCTCAGGACTTTTAAATGGTGTGACATTTGACTTGTCCATGGGCCTGTCATCGGCACCACTCATGCGAGGCAGGACAGCACCATCTCTAACAAATGCCACAAGATTGGCACCAGAGAGTTGACCACGAAGGTACTCCTGGTCTTCAACACATTCAACATGCCTTGTTAATGCTGCTTGATCTTGGCTACTGTATGGCACTGCCTGAGGTCAGAAAAAAAACTTTATTAGAGGATGGTCATCATCAAATCCAACCATATATAATCCATCAAATATTTTTACTCCCTTGTGATTGGTCTTAATGCATGACTATGTACTAAGCGATATTGCCCACTTTTCAAAACCGTGTGTTCTGCAAAAAAAATATTTGAAGGACAACAAACACAATGGCAGAAAAAATGTGCTCTGAATTTTTTTTTGGATATTATCTGTTCCTCGATGCTCACAATTTTGAGGACAAATTTATTTGTGAAGAATAAAAGCTTAAATAAAAACACTAGATGTAGCTGTCAGATGTCTAGCTCACCTTTTCAATGATTTGGGGAAGATTTTCTGTAAGAATCCTTTTGCAGACATGTCCTTCAATGGATCTTCCCCGTGCTGGCAGAGAGACTGTAAACCTCAGCTAACAGAAAATATCAAGTTTTACTTTATAGAAGAGTAGCAAAAGCAATTTTATTGCTGCACCTTTCAGTATGCGAGCTCTGAAGTTGAAAACCTCACAAATTAAATCGAGTGTTTTTGGCTGCCATAAGTCATAAATCAATGACAACCAACTAACACTGAAAAAATGCTGTTTAAAAATATTGTTTACATCGTAAAGGAAACAAAGGAACAGTCAAACAAAATGGATAAAAATCCACTAGACAGTGCAAACCCACATACAAGACTTTTTGAACCCAATGAAAAAATTTTTTTTCTAGAGAGGTCTGCAAAGATCATTGACAACAATGGAAAATGCAACCATTGATTGAGCTCAGCTGAGTGTGTGTCATTAATGGGGCAGTAAAATACAATCTACATTTATTTAATTTGCAAAATAAAAACAATTACGATTGATCAATACCTCAACACTGTCAGGTTTTACAAGACATGAAGTTCTTTCAAGGACATGTTGACATGGTCTGAAATTACAAAAATGTAGGAAAGTGAATGCATTCAAAAAAAACAAAATATATTTAAATTAATTTAAAACAAAAAATATATTTTTCAAAGAATATACTAAGTTTTCATAAGACTGTTCAATGAAGCAATTACTGACCATGCTTGCAGTAGATCCACAGTAATACCAATAAGTACTAATTAACTTACTAGAAGAAGAGTTTATTTATTGTTTGTATTTTCATTGATAAATAAATTCAGTTGAATTCTCCAAATTAATATCAAACATTCATTTGAGATAATAACTAAGCAATCAGAGGAGTATTAATTGTTACAAAATTATCACATTCTTTTTAGATACAGTGTAACATAAATTTTTGTACAAACGTTTCAATATTCAAGTTCCCTCCTTTCTTGCCATGCCATCCTTCACCCCCGCCACTCAGTTCCTTATCATGTCCTCCATGACGCACAAGATTGGAGAACTTCCTTGTCAAGTAGTCACCAGTTGCTGTCTGCTGGGTACGAGAGCTGCCCACAAAATCATGTCATACTTTTTAATTATTCATCTTCTCTAAAAACAGGTCATTGATCACTATAGGACTAAGCCTCAATCATCCAGTTGGCTGCCACTATATACATGTTATAACACAGCTGACAGAATGACCAAGTACAAATTTATACAACTGGCTTGGTCATAGTCTCAATCTTTGTCACTAGATTTTTATTACAAAAAACACAATAATGTTCAACACATGACTACATAACATTGAAGTTAAAATTTTGTTGAATGTACCTGTTGGTAAACTCGGGGTATCTTGCCACCTCTTGATCCATAATAACTCTAAATAGTGACGGAGGAGCAAATGGGTCGCTCTGTATCTTCTCGGCATGGAGTTTAAAAGTTGGGAACATCCAGCAACCTATAGAGCGCATGACGTATAGTAAGGTTTGCTGTGATTGTAGAGAATCAGATACCAAAAAAATATTATTAAATAAAAAAATTATGGTCACTTTCAGTCATTGCCACAGCCTGCATTGCAGCCAGACATGTCACAAAATCCCCAGCATAATGTAGTCTGGCATTTTAGACTGTCTGCGATGCAGGCTATCGCTGCCAGTGCAATATATATAAATGCATTTTATGATGGGCAACTAAGTAGGGAGAAGTACTGTAGACAAGAGAGTCAGCTGGCAAAGAAATCACACCAAGCTTGTCAATCGAGAGTCCATGTTGATATCTCAATGTTACTGCCTAACACCTCTTCCACAGAACATGGCAAAAAGGGCTATATATTAAATAATAAATAATAGAATATAATTACATGTAATCATTCATTTAGAGGCACATGATAATCTTTACAGCAATGTGAACAGCCAGGTAATTAATTAAAAAAGCCTCTCAAAAAGATCAGTCAAACCAGGTCTATTTTCATCTTTAATACACATTACCTAAAATATCATGGTAGGCCTTGTAGCTTTTTCCTTCTAAATCAGCCAGTATATAAGCCAGATCCTATCAGGTAATAATATGGTACATATGTTAACCTTGTCAAGGAAACCCTGTGTAGAGGAAATTGTAAATTGAATTGTTCAGAAATATTTTTTTGTTAACATTCAAAATCTTCAGAGGGGTTCATGCATTTTGCAAATTCTCTAAATTGCATGCCTGACGATCATGGATGAGTTCTTATGCAAATGTAGTTTGTAAGGTGTCCTTCAATATTGCAGCCTCAATAATATAGCCATCCTGTCAAGCAGCTACATGCATACACAGGCTAATAAGCATCATGTTACATAATACTTTTACCCCAGGAGGGGAGGAACTCACATAATTGAAAAAAATAATAATTATATGCATACATCTTATTATCTAGGTGTGTGCTGCAAAGAGTATTATACCCTCACTGATCCTACTTAAGGATAGGCCCTTAACTATCAAAACTAGTAGTGGGAACTCTGTATCATGAAAAGAGTAAACTACATGTACATGTAAGACTTGACCAGAGCAAGCAAAAATTTGAGAGCAACTTGTCTCAAGGACAAGCCAGAATTGAAGTTTTTTTTTTTTGAAGCCCTGCTGTATAGACAATATGTGGAAGTACATCCACCCTCCCTCATGCTCCCTCAACCAGGCTTCTCACCTGAGAGGTTCTTGAGCCTTCAAAGTCCTTATGATATGAAGTAGAATCTGGTCTTCCACCTCTGTAGTTGTTCCTTTGCTGATAACCACCTCTTCCCCCACCTCTACCTCCCCTGTACAATTTGAATTGGAAAGGTTAATTGTTATTTGGCAGTTGGGAGGTCCATAATAGTGTAAAACTGTGAGAGGTCTTAAAAGTGGTAGGGAGCCACATTTTCCACTCATGTAACACTCAGGCGTTACCTGACTGTGGACCCAGCTAGGTAAATCCCGACCATGCTAAGAACCAATCAGATTGCAGGATTAGTTACCATGCAAATTATTTGATTTTTCCAGTCCACATTTTGTACCCAATTTTGCAGTCTACATATCCTCGTTATTGAAACGCGGGATGTTCAATACGTGATATTCATTTTTATTTTATTTATTTATTTATTTATTTATTTTTCATCCTGGGAGGCCAAGCTAAGGGACAGACCATATAGGGTCAAGAAATGAGGTCGAACGGGCGAAAGCGCGGTACCATGCTAAGGAAAGTTTAACAAAACTTTTGAGCTCACAACGCTTTCGACCGTTAAACTTACTCTTGACAAGAACTTTGTTCAGCAAGTTTACTGTGACAATCACAGTCCAAAGGTAAGCTTACAGTTACATGTAGACACACGTGCGCAGATAAATTTCGATTCAGCTGATATTTTTTTTTTACTTCTCGTCATTTCTTCTGAGAAGTAGCAGATCTGATAGCCGTTTCATTTTACACCACTTACCTCCTTCCTCCTCCATACAGATTCTTGTAATAAGCTCCGCGATTAGACATTTTCCTAAACGAAAACCTTGCAGTGAGAGTTAGGATTTTTACCATCACTCGGAAGCTGCTGAGCGAGTCCTCGTACATGAAGTAACTATCATCGCACTCACCTCTTGAGACCGCTGATTTCAGTTGCGGATATACCTGGGCTCATATATTGTGCTTTTGGCTCTTCTGGTTCTAACTGCAAACATTTCATGATTTTTCATCTAATACACATTATTTCTTTCCAGAGCTTTATAAATCTCCAAAAAGTTGTTAATGATATTGAATGAAGGCTCGATGTCAAATTCAAATACCTTTTCGGTTGTTAACTTGGTCAGCCCTGACCCCTCCCATATCAGCTGGTAATTGACATTTGGAGGAATCGATTACTCAAACGCACTATTCAGTAGCCATATTCATATTTAATACAAGTTTTAACAGGTAATATTTTTTCCTCGCCTTTCCCACGAAGAATTTTGATGGTTCAAGGAAAACTACCACTAACGAAAGGAAATCAAAACTACAAATTCCAAGGTACGCCGTTTACAATGATTTAGTGAAATTCAGTTTTTCTACCTAGAGAACTCCTCCTGAAAGACCACTTCCCCGTTGGGTTCTTTGCCATACCCGAACTAGTTCCATGCGGTGAAATTGATTGATAGAAAAGAAACTCTCTGAAATAAAACAGCTTCGTAGGTCTGGTTTGATTGAAGACACTCGGGACCTACTAAATCGAAAAGGAGTTGAGTCTAGTGTTATCAAGTGTTTCACTGAGTATCGATCAAACTTTTTAAGCTATCGGTCAATTTCCTTTTTGGCCAACCTGCGTGGACTAACTAATTTGGAAAAACCGGCGGCTAGCTTTACTCCTGGCAAAGTGAAGGCAATTAGAAGAAATAAAATTTGATAGTCTTAAGCTGACTGTATGAATCGAATTCCGAAAAGAGAAAAATAGACTAAATTAATACATGTAAGGGAGTTGTGAAAATGGGCTTTCATAGAGATTTCACCCTGGTGCAGGCTTTTTTTTTTTTTTAATCCCCTTAAAAGGGTAAACACGTGCACTGTACGAAAATTAAAGGATGTCGGTTTTCTTTCCCTCTGCCCTTTTACATTGATCTTTTTCTTTTATCTCTTGGAGTGATTTTTAAGTCCTTAGGAGTTGTAAATACCAAGTGTGTAGCTTGCTTAGTATAAAGAGAGGGCACTCTTCTTTAGTTAACCATCTTTTCGAAATTCCAGTCAAATTTACAAATTGATGTCAGTTTTTCATGCGTATTCCCTGTTATTTATCAGGAATTTCGTCATAACATTGTCAAAGTAGCTACGGGTCCTCGAGCCAAAAGCTCACTTGAGCTCTCGCCTCGAAACATAGACATTTACTTTTATCTTATTTGTGGTCCTTGTTTAGCATAACTGAAGCATTATGGGAGTGCTCATACTCCTAATGTTTCAGTTAACCATCGTATACTTCCCGTCATCCTTTGCTGAGGAATACAAGTTCTGTGATGCAAAACCGCTGGGTAAATACTGCTTGCCCGACAACTCAGGATGGCGAGAATGTTTGATTGATGCTTTAGACGAGCCCGCAGAGGAGCTACATCAATGCCCGGCAGGCCTCAAGTATGGTTTGTTGAATGTTTCGCTGAGTTGATCAACATTATTTGCCCGTTGCACATAGTAGCGAAATAACTTAACTGAGTAAAATCGGAGTAACGCAGTAACCGTCTTTTACATTCACGATTGACTATATATACTTGCAGAGAACTGCGCAAATAATCTAGTTTTCACAAGAAAAGGTTTTGGTTTCTGACAAAGCGAAGAAGGGCTAACTGTTTGCATTAGTAGAATTAACGATTTGTCGGCGAATCATATTTCAAGAAAGATACTTAGACACAGTTGCACAGTAGAGCCAAATTAGCTATTCTGGAGTGGCAAATTTTGGGAATCTGAACTCAGATTGAATGGAATTTCGCTATAACTTTATTACAATCGATAAAAAAAAAAGATTGAACTAATATGAGTTTGCTAAGAAAGAATGAGGGAGCAACAGAGATGAGCCAGCTATACAGATCTTATTTCCAACATAATCTCAAGCTATTTTTAGATCAATCCAGGACCATCCAGTTTCCAAAATCTCAGGAAGGGCTGGAAACAGCCAATCCTGTGCCGTGCATTTTGCTCGAGGTGGACATCCTAAGCGGCTTTACGTCTTTGCACATGTTTTCATCTTCCATGAAATGATCCACACAACGATCGTTGTAACATTTTTAGCAATAGCGCTGTGCGCTTGCTTGTATAGCTACAAAAATTCACTCTTTCACGACGAAACACTGAATCCTTGTCATGCTTTTCAAGGTGTATATGCAATGGAAAAGTCGAACAAGGCTACTGTGTCACGCATTCACGCAACCCGTGCGTCCGTTCCTCGACTGAACGCGTTCGCCCAGAGTTTCCACAGTCATACTTTGGCGTGATATTTGTTACCGACGCGTTCTGCGACAAGGATGGCTGCGAGGGCCGCATCGTGGTGAGTGAGAAATACCGCGACAACAAGAAGGGTGGTAGATCGCGTGAGGATCTCGTGATGGGGCTCACGCAACACATGACGGTGGTAATTATGCCTGAAGGATCAGAGTGGTCACAGGTAGTTTCCAATCTCTATTCAAATAAGTAATAATGCCAGTCACTGAGAACAAATACGAAGGCATAGCAATGTACTCTGTACTTTATTTTCAATTCCTCTCTACGTTGTTCTACAATTATAGGTTACTCTTCTGACCTCTACTCTATTTCACTCTACTCTACTAGACTCGACTTCACCAATTCACCAATCTATTGAAGTTTCTTGACTTCAATAGATTCAACTTAACTCGACTGAACTCCATTCTGCTCTACTCTGCTCTACACTCGTGTACACTGCACTTTACTCCGTTCTAAACAAAAAGCGACCCAAACGTATCCAGATAGCGAAGATATTTGTTTACAAACATTGCTTTTGTTATTTAAATGCTGGAAGTGTTAAACAAAAGAACTCTTTGTTTCACCAGCCAATAGTTCTCTGGTTGGCATATTAATAACAATAGGTGACGTCACTGATATCTTTGCTATACTTTCCAGAAATGCAAGTTAATGTGATGCATGCTCTTTATGATAAGCATCACAAAGTGTCCTCTTTCCTAAAAAGTCACCAAAACACACAGTAATTCTGTCAAATATGAAGCAATATGAAAATGACACTTTGTGATGGTTATTTATAAAGATCATTGAATCTCATTAACATGTATTTCTGGGCATAAGTGATCGTATCAGGAACTTATTATCATATCACTTACGATCGTATTATCATAGAACTTACCATCCGATAGCAGGAATGACGCAGTGTTGAAAGTGTTTTCAATTTCCTCCTACCAATGTGGCCTAGGTTCGATTCTAGCTCAGTGTCATATGTGGGTTGAGTTGTCTGTTGGTCCTCGACTTGCTCCAAGGGTTTCCGGTTCTCCTAGTTCGCCAGTTTTCGTCCCTCGACAAAAACCAACATCTCCAAATTCCAATAAGGCTGATGTAGCCTCCTCTCAAAATACTGTATTTAAAATTTACCATAGCGAAGAGCTACAGTCAAACATTTTGGTTTTGTTTAGCTGAACAATGAACTTTTCCCTGACCGTTGAATTGGCGCTTTTCTCTCCTTAGTACGCCATTGATTTGAAGGAAGGAACACCAGCCTGCAACAAAACCATGCTACCGGAATTCCGTGGCCTGACGAAGGTTCCTGAAAACTTCCGATTTAATGGCACTGTGGAAATTCTAGGTGTGGAATGTGAAGATTGGGTCTATGAAGCCAACAATCAAGGTAACTTCAGCGCCGTCAAGGATAAAGCTAAGAACGTCGGATTTAGTCAGACTGTCCGCGACAAAATCTTGACTCGCCTCACGGATAATTTGGGCTTTGGCGGTGAAGGGGCTGGGGGACAAATTGTCGAAGTTCACCACATCTACGTGGCTAAAATTAATGGTACCAACGTTCCCTTGAAGGTGGAATTCGCCATCGCGATCCCTAACCAGAAAATCTTCACTCACTACAAAGAATTCATGGTGGCTTATTACCCAAACAAGTCCATCAGCATCAACAGCGAGTCCCGGATTTTTGATCTCCCGGATGTCTGCACGAATCAAGAGGAAGGGGAGGGTGGGGCGATTGAGGATGTACCGCTGGATATCCAAACGGTAAAACGCCAGCGTCACCATCGACTGGAAGGAATGGGGAGGGACGATGAGTTTGCGGAAACTAAGCGATTTTTTATGCCTTCGTTGAGAAGCGATGTGGCTCGAGATTCTTCGGACATTTTGGAGCATTACCGAGTTGCTGATCACGTGATGCAAGCCGTGCAAACTGACGGCAAATAATGGTACGCAATAGTTTTTGAGAACAGCATAACGAAAAGGATTGATTACATGTAATAAAGGACACAACGTTTCGTTGAAGTTTAGCCCTTTATTCTAACTGTAAAACTAGTTACAACTCAACACAACTCAGTTCAAATACTATTACGTTCAGTAAACCACTTTAAAACAGTTACTGTTACCATTTTCGGTTAAAGTGATTTACTACTGTTCCATACTAACGTTCCCATAATTAGTAGTAACCAAGCCTGAAATGGAGCTACCGTGTCGGGTTATTCCGAGCCCGATTAAGCTGAGACAGGACAAGCGTTAATTTTGATTTAAGTTTTGTAGCTCTGCGGTGACGTTTTTATCTTCACATTGTTTGTCTTTCTGTCAGAATCTACACAATCTGTCACAATCACAATCTACGCAAAACAAAAACAGCGCCAAAAATATTTGTATACGAGAATAATTTATATTTCGATTAACTTTTAATCCTGGGTCAGCGTTAACCGACTTCCAAACAGCCTGGCCCTGAATACAAAACGTTAACAAACATGATCTCGCGATCCAATCGAAAACAAGCAGCTGGTCAGCGCTCAACTTAAAAAAAGCGTGAACACTAAACTTGAGCCCACCATACGGTCAAACAAATACGTTAAAAATCAAGGCTGCATGTCTCTCTTAACTAGCTATCAGCACGATCAATGCCACTAGTCATGATTGCAATAAGAAAATTAATTTATTGGTTTCTTTTTCTTTCCTATATTAGTACGGTGCTCTGCTCCACGGCCTTCTGGGCCGACAGGAGGAGCTCTATTATCAACTGTTTTCGATCCGTTAGATTCAGCCAGCAACATTTTTTTCAAATCGTTGAAATTTCTCCGCTAACAAAAGCTTGGCAGCTCAAGCAACTCCTCGTCTACTTCACCAATCAGAAAGGAAGTGATGTTGAAAACATAACGTTCTGACGTTTTACCCACGGGACCGGAATTGTAAACGGACGTCTCATACATCACGGGCACAACGGGATCTGCGTCATCGCCGCTGACTTCAGCATATCGCTTTTGCTCTGCATGTGTCTGATTAGACAAGTAGTAGGAATCAAGGGTGGTTGGTTGTCCTGCACTGCGTCCCCCAGTCTTCCATATCCATTGCTCGCAGAGGCGATGGCCGATATTGACCGTTCCGTTGCAGCTGTAGTATTGAGGAATTTGAGTTGGTGGGAACGTCTTAATCAACTCCGTTTTGCATGTTTCTTGTTCCCAGCGCACTTTGGTCTGTCGATAATTTGCGAATAAAGATGTTGAATTAGATTCCATCAGGAGAGTGCAACTACCCCATATTCCTGGCACGGCATTTTCACAGAGCGATCCATATTTAGCTATACAGCCCTTATTAAAGCACCAACCCATGAAATACAGAATACTGAATCCTAGCCAGACCACAACACCGGGAACTCCATGCCCTACTCTTTTCGAAAAGTGTGTTGGTTCTTTAACGTCCCCTGCTAACCATGTTACACTGAATATGCAGGAGGCGGGGCCTGCGGTTTATAGTCCTTGTCAGAGAAGACTTGAACGTCTAACCATTTGCAGGTGCCATTATAAAGGCAGACTCGTTCTCCTCAGTTATTTAAAGACCCTGAGTATTGGTCCGGCCGAGGTTTGAACCCGCGACTTCCCGCACAGCAGTCCTGTGCTCTGCCAACTGAGCTAACCGGTCGGTGGATAATTCGCTGGAAAAGAAGCCTAAGAATGGATCGCTCTCTAAAAATGCCTTGACATAGGCTTGGCCTTAGAGGCGTTGAACATTTGTGGTGAGGGGCTCCTGGTGATTCGGTATTCGATTCTTGGCGGCCGAGAATTTAGTGATAATAAATTTAACCTGAACTCAATGCAGCTGAGAGGTCTGTCTGGCCTTTATGAGAATAACAAGGTACGCTAATCGAAATTTTATGCCACAACCTCCCCAACCCCTCCCCCAAACTTCAAGCGAATAACCTGAGCGACAAGAGTGTATGAGCCACGAAACTCGATGTTAACTTACAAGACCTTTTCAGAACGAAACATCTTAAACTAAACTGATTATGTTATTTTTCCTAAGTTAAGTGCGTTCCCCTGTAATTGACCGCACCAGGTTCCTGGCGGGTCTTAAACCAGGTCTCTAAATGAATGGTATATCAATGATTGTGCTAACCTTGAAACCTTTCCCGGGGAAGGCTAGACGACACACCCAGAAAAAAGTTGGTAGAGGTGCGCGGCCCGTTTATCTCTTATAACCCTAGCCTTACAAACTCTTAATCTTCGGCCATATCATGCAGCTTCAACAGAAATAGTATACAAACTGCGTTACAAACATGACCAAACCAACGCATGTTGTAAAAAACTTTGATTAATGACTTAAGGACGTTCGCGCGAAAATTTTCTAACATTGATTTTTTTTCTGAAAATTTTATCCTTTAAAGATGATGAGTTAGTGATGTCAGAAATTTAAAAATAATGGGGGGTCACCGACTTCGTTTTGAAGAGAAGAAGCCCGGTAGAACACCTAAATCTGAGTAAATCGGGCTTCGTTAGCGAAGAAGGCCACAGTGGCTGCAAGTCCCAAAATATTGCAATTAGAGCTTTGAAGGGAGATGTTCTCTGCCAAATATGGTTTAAATGGACCTATTGAGCGAATTTAGTCAACTGGTGAGGTTCTTCAAAGAAAAAGTTCGCATTTAGTGACCATATAGTTTGACGCGCCTTGCAGCTGACGTGGCATGTGATTTTGCGTGCGCATGCAGTAAGGATGCGCAGAAACAATTAGCGCGAACGTCCTTAACGTTTCGCATGCCTCAACATACATGCTCAGTAGTACCGGCTGGATATAATACAATAAGATTAAAATGCTAAACCGCAGTTTGTATCTGACCCTTTCCCTTATTGAAGACCTACCCAATTTATGACCGTACCGGACCAAAAGTTCGATAGCAGGTATTTAAGACCTGGCCCCGGTTGTTCGAAAAGTGGATAACGCTATCCACCAAATAAATCACTATCCAGTTGATAGCGTGGTTTGTTTTGTCAACACTTATCCGCTGGATAGCGATTTATCCGGTGGATAGCGTTATCCAACCTTTGAACAACCGGGGCCAGATCCTTAAATCAAGACCCTATTTGAGATCTAGCTGCCTTGTACTTAGTTCTCTAGTACAGGCTGATGTTAAAGAAATTGTGAGGAGCTTTTGTTAATATGGTCTTATCGATAATAATGAAAAATTACCTTCTCATGCAAAAAAAAAAACCCAACACATATCCAGTTCAATACTAGAGAACGAAAGCCATACCCTATTTGAGACCAAAATGGCCAAAGTCCCCATTTCCTTTAAGGCACACAAACGTATAAGGAAGTACCATCACCCCTGCCAAAAGGCTTGAAACAGCCCTACAGCAGTTGTAAAGAAGTAAGGAAAGATATTAACCTGATAAAAACCGCTCACGTTTCCAGGAAGAACGAAAATGGCTGACCAGAACTTGTCATACGTATCATCTCTTTTCTTGTGCTCGGCAAGATTCAGAAGCTGTCTACCGGAGATGTAAGTGTCATTGCATCCCATGGGCGAGCAGTCGGTAATCTTGCCATTGTAGTACAGGGTATATAGAGTCGGGATGGTAGGGGGTAGCTTGTAAGGCTGGCAGGGGTCATCGAGCGAACCTGGGCACGCGGGACCGTAAAAACAGGCACATCTGTACAGGAGGAATAAACAGTCATAATCAGGATCTGACTGACTTGAGGTGGCTCACAACAGTTTCAAGCACTTAGATTTTGATGGGCCGTTGGAAACACTCTTTTTCACTTGACGCTGCAATCATGGTATCAAAATCTGCTCAACCATTGGAAAACACGTTGTTATCATTTTCGTAACACAATAGGTTACCATAGCAATAGTATGGCCCGCTCAAAACACCCTTAATTACGGCTTTAGCGGCTTATAATTAAAAGAAAAAAAACTGCACGGTGAAGGTTTTTTTATATATATGAACATTTGATAAGCGTGATAAAGCACAATTTTTGGCAAAGTTTCGAAAAATTCTCCAGGTAGAGTTCAGAGCCACCTTAACTTTTCGAAAAAGACTTTACGCTCGAGCGGATGTCCTACAAGACCTGAGCTTACTCAGACCACTGGTGGCAAGGATCTTGTTTTGGTGTCGAACACTAGAAGTGACTTACCGAGTGTTAGCAGGACATGAGTAGATCTTGTCCACCATTTTGCCAGTCGACGGATCCACGTGACAATCATGCCATCCTGACAAATCTTGCAGACAATACCTTCCTGGGGGACCCTCGTCACAAAACTCATCTGGTTCCTCTGTTACATTCCCATAAGAACAATGTAACAGGCAGACGAAGAAAACGAAGGACAGATGAAATTTCATTTTAACTTGTGAGAGATTTCCTAGAAGGTAGATATCAGAAATGAGTATGAATTTACAATTTGGTTGCCTAACTTTGCCCAAAGTTGAATGTGTTCTTTCATAAGAGCCTTCGTCGGATATACTAAAGATCTACTGGCCAATGTGCAATACAAATGAGGAGCGTTAAAATAAGAGCGGGGATTGAGCCAATATTCGTTTACATCGACCCTTAAATCGCTCTCACATGGGTAACAAAAGGCTTAAAGTGCCACTAACCCCAAAACGTTTTTTCGATAATATAAATTTCCTTTTTCTCCTGATCACCACTGCGAAAAAATTACCGTTGTAGCTATTTTTGTTAATTTTCTACGAATTTTCAAATTTTATAATTTTGCACATTTCCATGTTCACGAGTTGGCTTCTGACGTCATTTCGGGAATAACAGACCACAACAATGTCTTGTTTCTGAGAAAAATACATGCGAGCATGCGATAGTGAGTAAATAAATCTTTGCAGAATGAAAGGAATATGTGTTGTTGGAGACTGTAGCAATGCAGGATACGCAGGATAGAGTATACCTCTATCCGGATGAAATTCGACCAGAAACGAGAAAAAGACAAAAGAAGTGGGCTGATCTAGATCTGTGCGAAGCGAAAGTCGGGGAGCCGTCGAGGATTTCACCTATCTCGGGCTCGCCGCTACTATGAAATCCTATAGCTTTTCATGGCCTGTATATTATTCTCTATCTCTTGTGGAAAGCTTGACATTTTCATGGTATTCAGCATAGGACACGAATTTGGGATAAGCTGGAAGTCATCTGACTATTCAAGCGATCGATCCTCCGAGTCCATCACATGAACTCACACGGTAAACTAAACGCATCTGGTTTTTTTTACTCGAAATAGATACACTTTTAAACGAATAGTAAACGAAATCTGCGTCCTACAACGAAGCGATTAAGATTGTTGAGCCTTCGAATTAACTGGTGAACTAGCTCAGGGCCGTAGCCAGAAAAGAGTGAAGACTGAGGCAATGTCCATGAAAGAATTTTGACTGAGGCAGTGTCCGTGGTTAAATTCTCTTCCTAGGTATTTAGGGTGTTTATGACGACTATAAACAATAAAAACGAAAAACAAATTACCGAGGCAAGTGCCTCGGTTTGCCTGTTACTAGCTACGGCGCTGTAGCCATGTATTTCAGTGTGGATTTTAATAAAATCACACGCACACTGGAAGCCGTAATCCGACCGTCTTTGAGGAGCGAAATATATCTAAATTTCAAACTTAGAATGGATCAAGCATTTATAACTATGTGAGAAAAGTGAATCAAACGATTAAGATTCGACTCTAGAGCTATGTGCAGCGACTGAAGAGATTGAGCAACTGAGTCAATTGAACATCAAGTCATTAACTGGTAACACGTGGACGTTTCTGGCACCTGGTTGAAACAAAATACTTTTTGACAGTTTCAATTAGATAACTATTAACCAGGCACACACTATATAGTCTGGTTTGAAAGGAGACACCAGGGCTTTGGCCGCTAGAACGTTTATTTGCGTCGTGACAATTTCCCGAATTGCCAACCAACAGCAAAAAAATCCCGCATCCTGTGCCCAAATTTTGCTAAGTCCCGCTTCCTGGCGAGCAGTAAAATCCCAGATCCCATCAAGATATTTATCGTTTTCCCGATTCCCGCAGCGTATTTTGGTGAAATCCCGGATCCCTAAAAATACCCTTCTAGACCCTGTACGCTCGGGTGACAATAATGAAGCGAAAATTTACCTCGCTTTTGGATATTGTTTGCCGTCATCTCTGCTTATCTCTCCACAGGCTCCCAAGCTCAAAATACGTGGTGTATGCGACAGCTTGTGTATATAGAGAATTGTATGGGAAAATCACCGATAGTAAAAAAAATTGTGTAAATGACTATCTCATTTGAAATAAAGTTTTCCTACCTCAAATGTGTGACGAACTTGTCTCTTGTGCCGATTTTAGAGCCATTCTGACGCCTTTTAGTGAAGTTATTTGAAACCATTTCTCCTCCTTCTAAAAGAATGGAAAGGTCCATTCTTTTAGAAGGAGGAGAAACGGTTTCAAATAACTTTTCAGTATTTTGATAAAATGGTATGAAAGACTTCAAGGACAACAGTACGTGCTAGTTTATTCTGATTATATATTTTTTTTATATTTTGTTTTTAACAAAATTTTTATATAATTTTTTATACTTTTGTTTTTCACCTTGTCACCTTGTCACTGAAGAATCAAGAATCAAGACATTTTAAATGATGATGCATGGCATTTTAAGCTCGCAAGATCTGTGTTAAAGATCGCATCATTTGAATTCGCAAACCTTCAGTATTTTAATTCCACTTTCATGAATTTAAAAATTGTTAGGCTAGTTTTGAATGCGAAATGCGAAATAGTCGTTTACGCAGTGTTCACGTCAATGATTTTCTGTGATAAACAAAATCTAGTTCACCTTGTCGCTTATATATTTATATGCTAACAAGTAATGATGAAATATCCAAAATTGAGATGACATACCTTTAAAAACATTGACAGGTTTTTCTAGTCCCTGAGGGACAAGCCAGTCTTTGACAAAGGCCTCGTCTTTCCCGATAAACTCATCCATCTTTCGAAAACACGTCAGTCAAATGCCCGGGGTCGCCCCGGGGTATGCTAATGCCCAACCCCCGGGCCGCGATAAAATTTGCTAATGCCCCACCCCCGGGAATGACAACGTGAGTAAATGCTCCGCGGTTGCCAGGGGGGGGGGGGGTGTATTTCAAACGATATGTGTATTTGCTTGAAATGACACCTAGCTAGAGGGAATTTAACAAACAGGAAAGACATGGTGATATCTGTGATGTCAATTTCGATGTGCAATCAGTCATTGCTATCTCTTTACTAAGAAACTCGCAATAATTTGCAAGGCCTTCAGCCCTAGACGAAACTGGTCTGATTCATTTTTGGAAAGTAAAATATTTAGCTACTTACCTTGAAGAAGGAACGCTGAAGCTTACTGAACGAAATTCGATGAGCAGACGTTCCGCATTTATTTATGACACACCCCTCTAAACGTGCATGAATGACCTTCTAAAGTTTTCGCTTCATCACGTAGAAGGTCCTTTAAGAACTTGATGTTTTACATCTTTTAAGCCCGTCAGGGCTCATCAATGTTGAATTTCCAAGTTAGCCACTCTTTGAGGTCAAGAGTGGAGTTATCGCTGAAGTTTTGCTAACTGAACAGTCATTGCTCTAGAAAGTATTGATTTCAATGTGTTGGAGCTCTAGGGTAAAAACGTTTCGCCTCAGTGGTAAAACTCAATGGCAGATGCTTCTGCTACTTTACACAATGTTGGTTCCAACTCAGGGGCATCAACATGGGGCCTTAAAAACAAAGCTCTATAAATTTGGGTGAAACACTTTTCCGAAAAGCCTCCGAATGAAAAACCGCACAGACCTAAATCTTGGCGAGGTTGTTTATATATCACTCGTGTATCATATCGCGGATCCTTGACTAATTATTGAACAGTCACGAATTTTTTTTTTGATGGCGTGACGCTCCAAACTCCATACTCCACACCACCAGAAACCGTCTAAGGGATCTGCTTAAGTGTTTTCAACTATTTCAATGTTTGTAAATTATGCAGGGATATGACTAACCAAAATCATGCAGAAACAAACAAGTACGCAACTGCCTCGGGTATCCCTAATCTTCTCTTGGTCAGTATTGATAGTGGATCGTTTGGGTAAAACTTAATTATTTGACCTCCCCGAGGGCGGATTAGATCTTACATGATTTAATTGGCACATATTTCTATTCTCCGGAACTTAGTCAAGAACGCTGAATTCTATTGAACATGGTCAACGGAGTTTTTCTTTATAGCACTTCTGTATTGAGAAACTGACGTTCACTTCCGCCCACCGAGTACAAACTAAAATACAAGAGCATTTATGGATTGCTGCGTGCGCGGCCAGTTAGACAACAGAAGCTATCCATTTAATACTGTGTATTTGAAAGTAAAAAGAGAGGTTTGTTTGCTTTAAATGACAACGTGCTACAATGCAAGTCTAAGCGCATCTCCAAAAATCACCTGCGGCTCGTGGTTCCACAGCCACTTTGACACTAGTGTTTTGGCGCAATTAATCACAATAATAAGACAGACGCATAAAAAACTGACGTCAATTTGTTAATTGGATGTGCAATCAGTCATTGATCTATTTCTACGAAACTCGCAGTAATTTACAGTCCTGGACGACAGTTCTTTTGGACAGCAAAACGTTCAGCTACTCACCTTGAAGAGAAGACGCTGAAGATTGTTGCACTGAACTAGATACACTGTCACCTTTCAGGTGTTGTCGCAATATAGAGCAGTTTCGAGAAAGGTTGTCTTATACCAATGGGGAAAAGCTTACGCGACAATGTCGAGAGTTATTATGGATAATGGTGGTTTTTACGGTTGCTTGAGCGAGCTTAAAGGTGTTTCAGCGTGGTGGAAGGAAACAGCACGAACACATGTATTCGTTCTTTCTCGTTCCTTGTTGCCGAATCGCCTTGAACTCTCAAGCAAGCTTCTTCTTTTTGGGATAAGTTCCAAACTTGGTATTCTACTGTAAGTAATGCACATATACTTTTCTCCGAACCAGTTGTATTATTTGGAGTTACTCTTCCATGTACGCACCGCTTGTCGACCCTGAACCATCTCATAATGCTAGGCAAATATTTTCTATACATCAACGCGCTAAATAATACTATATTCGTTTTCAGCGATTTTATCTCATTGGTGCAAGATGAAATGGAAATTGAAAAATACATTGCTGCCACGCTGAATGGTGAAAGGGAATTTCGACAGAAGTGGAAATTCTTTCTCACCAGTTAAGGCGTGCCCATGAAGTAATTTGCTGCGAGTTTTTTTTGTCTTTATTTAGTAACAACAGTATATCGCAAGTTCTCAAGTAGCGTAATGTGTTAGTAGGTTATACCATAATTAGTATGTGAAATAACAAAATAATATAACACAGTGTTAAATAATAATAGATATTAGTATAAATTTACCGTAGTCTGTTGTGAATCCGTGAATTTAATTGCCTAAATTACCATTTTCTATCTGCTGATAGTCAACAGTTATACGCATCAGCGCTATCGGTTACTGTTCATTTTTCTTCACTCCAAAAAATATATCAGTCTCAGAACAGATTAGACGGTTTGGAACTTAACTCAAAGGTGATCGATATTCGGGATTTTACCACTCTAATCTGGCTACGTGATTCTGAGACGCAAGTCCTCTGAATGGTTAGAGCTGTCTATCGAGGGTGACTTTGGTACGCGATTGATTCCATGGAGCCTTGACTTAGCCATTCTCGATTTTGCTTTCTTCAAAACTGTTTCTAGTGGTTTTGGTAAAAGCAGGCCCGCGGACCCGGGCCCAAGGCCCGCGACGGCCCGGAGGCCCGATCTCTCAGTCCTGATTTCCCACAGTCTTTTGTCTAGCGGTATATGCACGCGCATGCACTGGGCGCTTATTAAATTTTTCAACCACATTCCCAGAGCCCACGTGTCTTTTGGTCATTCCCAAGACTCGGTAAGTACTTGGTGTATCCCTTTTCATAGTGTATTTAGAACGTAGCATAGTATATTTATGCCTATTATAGTGTATTAGATACACTATAATATCTGGAAGGGATACATGAAGTACTTAGGCAAGACTTCGTGTCTTGGTGCTGACCAAAAGACACGTGGTCTCTGGGAAGTTGTCAGTAAATTTTTGCTCCTCATCGTTTAATAATGGACTTCCTCTCTATCGGGTTGTGTAAACATACCAATAAACAGATAATGACATCGTTTTTTCACTTAGCAGCATGCAACGAAAGAAAGGATCGAAAAGGATTGAAATGATGTATTAAAATGGTAAACGAATTCAAAATCACCATCGTTTACTTTGCACGGCCAAACCCGATGCTGATCTGTGCTACTAACCCTAACCCTTACTGCTAATCACTAAATCCACTACACCCGAAATGTTGTCCCTTTTATTATATATAATCAATTCTTTTTGTTAAGTTATTTTTTCCGTCAGTTTACACGACTTACATCACGTGATCAGCCACTCTGTAGTGTTCTAAATTGTCGGAAAAATCCCCAGCCACATCCCTTTTCAACGAAAGCATAAAACTTCGCTTAGTCTTTCCGCAAACTCATCGTGCCTTCAACCCACTCCCTCCAGTCTATGGTGACGCTGGCATTTACTGTTTGGATATTCACGTATTTAATCACCCCACTCTCTTCTCCCCACAATGAATTCTTTGCAGTGAGTGAAGATTTCCTGTTTAGGGATCATGGCAATGGCGAATTCCATTTCTAAGATCATAAAATGTGAGCAAGCTTCAGCCATTTGCTCCCACCCCTACCCTACACCACCATGTTGTCTGACTGAAATGGACCTCTAAGCAGTTGTTACTTTATTCGGTTTACACACGCAGTTATCACCCATGTGGCCAGTTTGGTCCGCTCAAGCTGTGTTCACATTAAAGGGGAAACATGATTAGAGTGAACATGTTTGTTATTGCATCGTTTATATAAGATGTGGGTTTCAAACAAGTTACATGCATGGTTGTAATTTGTATGCTGTTTCATGGTACTCACCAGGAGCCCATCATACATTTTTACACTTAAGCTCTAGAATGGAGCTGGAAATAACTGTAACAGTTGCATTCATTCTTTGGTTTAGAGTCGATTTTTGGGCCCTTCAGAGGCCCATATTTCAACTAGACATTTGGCCTCATAGGAGCCCAAATTTTGCTTCTTTTGTGGACTCGCCTCCCCTCCGCATCCATCCGCCATTTTGAACGTGTTTGGTCTGTGCAGGACTGAAACTACTGCGCGAGGTTGTGTCAATAATGCTCAGAATAATCATGTTTCAACCATTATTCGCGCAATGTACTGTCTGATGTAAACACTCTTTCATAACGAAACATGATTCGTGATCAGACTAATCATGTTTCGGCCTAGTGTGAACACATCTTTACACTTCCGAGGAAAGCCAGTCTCTAGGAATTAAATCAACATGATCAAGATATTTGGGCGCGAACTGAATGCATCTCGTGATTTACATGGGCACGAGTGATGCTGTGAAAGTTCTCAAAATTGTACGAGCCGTAGGTGAGTTCAATTTGAGAACTTTCAAAACGAGTGACCCTAAATCAGGAAAAGCGAGAGAAGGCTCATACGATGTCCCATTCAAGCTTACTTTTATAATCCTACGCGTTACGCACAAATAAAGCCCTTCAATGGTTTCGAAAATGCTGTAGTGAGCAGTAGCAGATCCAGACCTTGCGCTAAGTAGGGGGTAAGGGGGGCTGGGGGTGGGGTAAAGGGTGGGGTTGCTAACCCTGCCGGTTCTCCCCGGCCCCTCCCTTAGATCCTGCACTGGCGACAGAGAATATTAGCGCAGCACTCTTGCTGGGCGTGAAGCTAGTGTCCAAACTGCAAAGCGGGATCTCGTTTAAACTCTGTCTTGACTAAAGGAAAGAGAAAATGAGGTGTAGATCATGGTCTCCTACTTTTAATTGCATTTTAGCCAATTAGTCAACATTATAAAAAGTTCAGACAACTTTATTACAAACGCTTTCTTTTATATCGACTTTCAAATTGCAACACATTGAAATTGATCAAAATCATCGACTCAAGCGGCAAAAGAGGTGTTCTTTTTCACGCGCGCGAAGCAGCGACTTGAGGTGTTGTTCTGAGCGCGAGACAAAATCTGTACTTGGCCGATTTACGAAAATACGAAAATCGCCTCGCGGGCATCGTACAGTGAAAGAGAAGATCCCTTTTCTGATTTTTCCTGCCTCGCAAGCGAAAGGAGAAAAGATCTATGCAATCCATCGGCCTCCCAAATAATTGCAACCAAAAGCAAAAAGCTTCAGACAGCCTGATTCTCACGTATGCAACGGGAAGAACGTGACGGCGAAGTCACGCCAGGCCTGTCATCACCAGACATGTACTAATACGAGGATAAGCAATATATATCAACAGCCGTCAATGCCCGTGCTATCTTTGTGGGAAACTTTATAAGTGCAATGAAAATTACGCATGCGCATTTCTCTAAAGGGAAACTTTGCAGCCCGTGAAGGAAACCACGTAAAACTGATAGAGTTAAACTTTGAACAAACCCAAAATTTTAAGTCAACGTGAAATTTTGAATAAAAACATGTGGATGCTCACGCGGCGGTAAATTTGGAAGCGGAGACTAGAAAACAAGCCCTAAAAAGGCAAGGTTATCAGAGAGTTAAATATGCAAAATGTAGATAGTTTTACAAGGAAATTTTTTATTGACGCTGGAACCTTTTTTTTTACTTTTATGAACTATGACTGAATAAGATCTTAGTAACGCTTTCTGTTACTATAATTGTAAATATTAAAATACATATTCATTACCTGTATTCAACCAAACGTTTGCGCTTTAATGAAAGATTTACAGCAAAATTAATTCAAACGAAGCTATGATTCACAAAATGTGAAATACTACTTGCTCCTCGTAGAGGGTCGATTTCATCAGTGTACGTAGTTGCCTTCAGTTTTGATCTAGGACTGCGTACTTCATTTGAAACGAAACGCGATAAATATTTGAGGCATCAGTGGCGAACTATATATTCTACGGATTTTAATTCTGTCAATCAGAGGCAGGATTTTTCGAACTTGTTTTTTATCGAGTTATACGGCTGAAATCTGTTTAATACTAATATATTGTCCTTTGTTATGACCAGTTCCTTCAGTTGGTTTCCAGGATATGGTTTAGGTTTCTACTTATTCAATATCATTTATATTAGGCCTTTCCCGATTGCGCTGAGCACCTTTTGAGCACTTTTTTAGTTTGGAGCACTATTTTGCATTTTGAGCAGCCTTAAACACTTTTTCGCACTTTGGGGAACATTTTAGCAATC
This sequence comes from Catalaphyllia jardinei, assembly GCA_022496165.2. Lineage (NCBI taxonomy): Eukaryota > Metazoa > Cnidaria > Anthozoa > Scleractinia > Caryophylliidae > Catalaphyllia > Catalaphyllia jardinei. The sequence continues at coordinate 35,513,127 of CM042749.1, forward strand.
TTTCACATTCAGAGCAAATTTCGAGCAACAATGATTTGCCTTCTCAAACAAAAGCAAAAACGGTGTCGCTCGCAACGAGAATCGTGTTCCAGGTCATAAATTTGAATAAGACAGGAGCCTGGAAACGATTGGAAACCGCTCAGTCTTCCCTCGACCCCGACCCCGACCCCGACCCCGACCCCGACCCCGACCCTCAACCCTCAACCCTCCACCCTAAATACGGTACCCCTCGACCCTCGTCCCTCGGCAAAAACCTACACTCTGCAACAGTTATGCTGTTTCTTTTCACGGGTGTCATATTGATCTTTGGTGTCATATTGATCTTTGGCCTCATAGGTGATTCATAGTTTCGTTTTAAATTCATTTTTCTGTAAATATTTTGATTAAAGAGCAAACCTTAGATTAAATACGTTTAGAAACATGCATTTGTTAAAATTAAGTGCACTGTACTTATGCTATCAAACAATTGCATAAATCCAATCAAAAGATCGCTCACATTTTGAAGGCTTTACGGTACCGTGGAGTAAACTCGAATGAATTCAGTATGGTATGTTTTAAACCGCCGGTAAAATACGGGTTATGAAAGCGTTATTCAGTCATAGTTCAGAAAAGTAAACAAAAAAAAAGAAAAAAAAAAGAAAAAGAGAAACGGTCCAATGTCAATGAAAAATTTTCTTTTAAAACTATTTACATTTTTCATATTATTTAACTTTCCGATGAACTTGCCTTTTTAGGGCTTGTTTTCTAGTCCTCGCTTCCAAATTCACCGCCGCGTGCGCATTCAATATGTTTCTATTCAAAATTTCACGTTCACTCAAAATTTTGGGTTTCTTCAAAGTTTAACTCCATCAATTTTACGTGGCTTCTTTCACAGGTTGCAAAGTTTCTCTTAAGAGAAATGCGCATGCGTAATTTTCCTTGCACTTATAACGTTTCCAACAAAGATAGCACGGGCATTGACGACTGTTGATATGTATTGCTTATCCACGTAGTGTTCCAGGTCTAGTGATGACAGGCCTGGCGTGACTTCGCCGTCGCGTTCTTCCCGTTGCATACGTGATTATCAGGCTTTCTGAAGCTTTTCTCTTTTGCAATTACTTGGGAGGCCGAAACTCAAGATCAATGGATTACATAGATCTTTTCTCCTTTTGCCTGCGAGGCAGGAAAAATCAGAAAAGGGAACTTCTCTTTCGCTGTACGGTGTTCGCCAGGCGGGTTTTCGTATTTTCGTAAATTGGCCAAGTGCACACGTATATATCGGATCCTTTCTGTCTCGGCTCAGAACAACACTACATTTTTCCTAATTTCCCTAACAAAAGCTTGGCAGCTCCAGCAGCTCCTCGTCCACTTGGCCCAACAGAAAGGAAGTTATGTCTACAACAAGATGTTGTGAAGTCTTACCCACGGGACCGGAATTGTAAAAGGTCTCTATCTTCACGGGCACAACGGGATCTGCGTCATCACCGCTGACCTCAGCATATCCATTGCTCGCAGAGGCGATGACCGATAACGACCGTCCTGTTGCAGCTGCAGTATTGAGGAATTTGAGTTGGTGGGAACGTCTTAATTAACTCCGTTTCGCATGTTTGCTGGTCCCAGCGCACTGTGGTCTGTCAATAATTTGCCAAAGATGTTGAATTACATTCTACCAGGATTGTGTACCTACCCCAAATATATTCCTGTCACGGCATTTTCACAGAGCGATACATATTTAGTTAAATAGATCGTTCTGTAAAAATGCCTTGACATAGGCTCAGCTTTATACGAACTGCACGCTCCTAGAGATGGGCTCCTGGTGATTCAGTATTTGATTCCTTGCGGCCCAGAATTTAGAAATGCAGTAAACTTCAACTCAATGCAGCAGAGAGGTCTCTCTGGCCTTTATGACAATAACAAGGTTTGCTAATCGAAATTTTATGCCACACCCCCCTGACCCCTCCCCCAAACTAAGCTGTAAGAGTGTATGAGTCACGAAACTCAATGTTAACCTGCAAGACCTTTTCAGGACGAAACATCTTAAACTAAACTGATTATGTTATTTTGCCTAAGTTCAAGTGCATTCTCCCGTAATTGGCCGCATCATGTTCCTGGATGCTCTTAAACCAAGCCTCTAAATGAATGTCATATCAATGATTGTGCTAATCTTAAAACCTTCCGCGGGGGAGACAGCACGCATAGAAAAATTTGGCAGAGGCGAGCGGCCCATTTTCTCTCTTAAAACCCTTATTGAAGACAAAAGTCTGCCCATAAAAGGGAATACCATCCCCCTGCCACCGGGCTTAAAACAATCCTTGAACAGCTGTAAAGGACTAGGAAAAGATATTGACCTGATTAAAACCGCTCACATTTCCAGGAAGAACGAAAATGGATGACCAGAACTTTTCATACGTATCATCTCTCTTCTCGTGCTCGGTAAGATTGAGAAGCTGTCTACCTGAGGCGTAAGTGTCAGTGCATCCAGTGGGGGAGCAAATGGTCACGTAGTACAAGGTGTACACAGACGGGATGGTAGGGGGAAGGCTCATAAGGCTGACACGGGTCAACGAGCGAGACTTGGCACGCGGGACCGTAAAATCAAGCACATCTGTACAGGAGGAAAAAGAGTAAGCCATGCACGTTAAATCAGCTATTGTTAGGTAGGATTATGTATGTTAAAGCAGCTAAAGCAGCTATTGTGAGGTAGAATTATGCGTAAATTGGTGTGGTGTGCCCTGAGTATAAATACATCGAGGTGGTATGTCTGACATATCTATGAACCTTACTGAACGTACCTCTGCACTAACCATTTAATTGTAGTGTCTCTTATTGGTTGTTTACTCTCGTGCAAAATTCAAATCCGAGCTGCTCAGCGTTCTACAGAGCTACGTCATCAGCAATAAATGTTTCTTTTACTTCAGGCTCAAGCGGGTGCTCTATAAGGCCTGTACGTACCCAGACCACTGGTGGCGGGGACTCTTTAGGTAGTCGATTGCTAGACCAGACTCACCGAGTGTTGGCGGGACATGAGTAGATCTTGTTTACCATTTTGCCAGTCGACGGATCCACGTGACAATCATGCCATCCTGACAAATCTTGCAGACAATACTTTCCTGGGGAACCCTCGTCACAAAACTCGTCTGGTTCCTCTGTTACATTTCCAAAAGAACAATGTAACAGGTAAAAGAAGAAAACGAAGGACAGCTGGAATTTCATTTTAGCTAGCGAGAGATTTCCTGAAAGGTAGAGATCAGAAATCAATATGAATATAAAAAATCTGGTTACCTAACCTTGCCTAAAGCAGAATGTGTTCTTACAGAAGAGCCTTCGTCTGATACTAAAGATCTACTGGCCAATGTGAAATACTACTGAGTGAGGAGAGTTGGAATAAGAGAGAGATTGAGCGAATATTCGTTACCATAGATCCTTGAATCGCTCTCACACGAGTAACAAAAGGCAAAAGGAATCGCTCGAGACTTAGAAGACAACAGTGGAAAAGGAGAGTAGGAATAAAATATTAAACTCCTGGACAGAAGGGACATAAGCTGCAGAGAATAGGATGGCTTGGAAGGCAGAGAGGCGACAGCCCAATTCTCCGGCACTAGGAGAACGGAACAAGGTTGAACTTTGCAGGTGCTGCCAAGAACGTCTGTAAAGAGTCGAGTTCAAAATGCAAGAGTATTACATCTATCGATGGATGGCTTTAAGCGCGGTATGTTAGACAACATCTTTCTATTGCCGTAAATGTGTATTTAAAAGTCAAACGAAACGTGCAATTGCTTGAAATGACACCTAGCTAGAGGGCATTTAACAAACAGGAGAGACATGGTGATATCTGTGATATCAATTTTGATGTGCAATCAGTCATTGTTACTCTGTCACTAAGAAACTCGCAATAATTTGCAAGGCCCACAGCCTTGGACGAAAATATATGGTCTGATTTATTTTTGAAAAGTAAAATATTTAGCTACGTACCTTGAAGAAAGAAACCTGAAGCTTGCTGAACTGAATTCGATAAGCGGACGTTCTGCATTTACTGATGACACCCCCCTCTAAACTTAGTAGGTGCAAGTCACGCAATAAATTGCCGGTTTTTCATGTGACATCATTTTTCAATATTAAAGATTAAATATCCTTCCAAAGTTTTCGCTTCATCAGATAAAAAGCCCTTTAAGAACTTGATGTTTAACATCGTTTAAGTCCGAACCTTGAGGGCATGGTTGAATTTCCAAGTTTACGCGTTGCGTGGCACAAAAAAGCCGCCCTACAACAGTAGAAGGTCAAGAGTGAAGTTATCGCAGGAGTTTTTCTAACAACTGAACAGTCCTTGCCCTAGAAAAAGTGTTCATTTCAATATGTTTGAGCTCTAGAGTAAAAACTTTTCTCTTCAGTGGTAAAACTCAACGGCAGATGATTGTGTTACTTTACGCCACGTTCTTGCCAACCGCGGCAGACGCATCAACATGGGGTCTCCATACAACTAAACGAAGCTTTACAAATTTGGGTGAAACACTTTTCCAAAAAGCATCCGAATCAAAATCTGCAGAGAACCAAAATCTTGGAGAGGGACACTTGTGATGCACTAGGAAATTTTCAGTGTAAAACGAAAACCCTTCATTTGACATAACAAGTGTCACTTATTGACTTGCGAAGCGGTAATTCAATTGAATCTACAGACTTGATGTGTTCCTGATTCTGTCATTACAGGATTGTAACTTCCCTGATCGAGTTTTTCTTTCAAAAAATAACAGGTTCAGAGTTCTATATATACTAAATCTATTGAAGCCTCTATTTTTTTAGCCTCATACACAGACTCACTTTTCGCTTGTCACGCAATCTCTCTTTTTATTATTACGTGACGGGCCCAAAGAGCGTCAGCGCAAGCGACTTCTATTTCGTTGCTCTTTGTTTAAGCCTCGTTTGAAGACAAAACTGTGGGCTTGTGAAAACAAAAGGTCGGCATCATAAGCTGGCTGGGAACCAAGAAATCAGGGAAGAATGAGGCGAACGTGATGTCACGGTGGACGGTGATGTTACTAGTGGATGAAGGCTTCTGTTGAATGTCGTGCGAATACGGAATGTAGCGACCGTCCCGGAGGTTGATCAGTGTCCACCTCTCGATGGTTACCTCCTCTGTCTTGGTGTGACCTCCTGACTGCCAGATACACCCCTTCAATGTAGCATTGTTCATTTTGACGGAAATCATGGACTTGTCACACGTGAAGTAGGACGGCACCCCAAAGCATGGGAAGGCTGCGCGGGAAGTCAGGCTGCAGTTCTTCTCGAACCAAGCTGCGTCGAACTGAAATGAAAAGGAATTGAATTGAGTTAACTTTAAGGCAACACACACGTCTGTATATGCACAACCGAAAAATATTGTTGTTTTATGGACCGTTCATTCCGGAATAATTTAGCAATCGTAAAATGCCTCAATCAGTTAGGTGAGGGGGGGGGGGGAGGGCTTACTTATATAGACCTGAACTTCCTAGTCAGCGTGTTATTCTTTTCAAGTTGGGGAGGGGGAATTTCTAGGAAACAAATTCCTGCGCAGCACTTACTTACTGCAATAACTACTAAAAAATCATTTGGATTCACAAAGAGGAAGTGCTTGTCTACTATCCAGCTATCACTCATCAAAGGAATTTAAGTTTCATGTCCCAGGAAATTACCCAGCTTATCCTCTACCCACCTCCAAAAAATCCCAACAGTTCTTGCTTTACTTGTGATTACTAAGGTAGAAGATAAAATATTTCGGTATTCTTTATTTTCAAGGGTTTAAATACCTGGTAATATACCTGGATAAAGTCGCCGAAGTCGATGTATTTGAATGGGAAAATAAATCGGGTATTCCAGGTTGTTCCCACGATATCATGGCGCTGTTCCCAGCTGTGTTCTCTGCATTTTTCACTGAAACTGTCACGACATGCGACAACAAACAATGCACAAACGTGACAATCATTGGTGACATGCAGCAGAACGCCACAGCTGGGGA
>CM042749.1:35521502-35561974 GCA_022496165.2 Catalaphyllia jardinei
TGGGAATCGAACCCACGACCTTCGGATTAGATCTACCGTCACTAAAAGCACTAAAATTTACACTTCAGAGTTAATTCTGTTACATCATTTATGTTTATATTATAGTCTGATGTTATGTCGCAATTGATGTTACCCAGCCTAACTGGCAGCCTAACTGGCACAAAGCTTGTCATGAGAACTGTTTTGGGGAAGTAGACCAAGATGACATGTTTATCTTACAGTCGAATGCAATGTCGGAGCTGTCCGCTCCAGCCTAACTGGTATCAAGACTGCTAAGTGCTTATCCGGAGAAAAGGCAAAGTATTTTGTGTATTCAGTAATAAGAGTGTTGTAGCTTACCAGCCTTACTGGCACTAGCAAATGACTTATAAGTGTGGAAATTGCTTTATCTTTGCTAGCTTCTCTAGGTTAAGTCATGATGTTATGTCGGAGTTGATGTTTTCCAGCTAACCGACGTAAAGCTTGAGAGCTGATATGGGGGTAGGCCAAGATGGCTTGTTTATATTATAGTTTAAGTAAGTGTCGGAGTTGTTGTGGCCTAGCCTAACTGGAACAAAGATTGTAACGAGAGCTCTTTTAGAGAAGTAGACCAAGATGGCATGGTTATCTTAAAGTCAAATTCAGTGTCGGAGCTGATGTCCTACAGCCTAACTGGTACCAAGACTGCCGAGTGCTTATCTTAGAAATAGGTCAAATAATTGGTTTATTCAGTAATAAGAGTGTTGTAGCTCACCAGCCCTATTGGCACTAGCAAATGACTTGTAAGTGCGGAGATTCCTTTATCCTTGCTTGCTAGGCCAAGTCATGTAAATTGTAAATTGTTTGCATTATACAGTGTTGTCGGGTTGGTTCTCGCCAAGCCGTCCCCAAATAAACTTATTTGGTTCTGCGATGCTGTGTTGTTATTTGTTGTGGCGTGGAGACAAAATTGAACCTTACTGAACGTACCTCTGCACTGATCATTTAATTGTAGTGTCTCTTATTGGTTGTTTACTCTCGTGCGAAAATTCGAATCCGAGTCACTAAACGTTCTACAGAGCTACGCCATCAGCAAGAAACTTTCCGCGTCGTTTCTTTGACTTCAGGCTCGAGCGGGTGTCCTATAAGACCTGTACTTACTCAGACTACTTGTGGCGGGGATTCTTTAGGTAGTCGATTGCTAGGCCTGACTCACCGACTGTTGGCGGGACATGAGTAGATCTTGTCCACCATTTTGCCAGTCGACGGATCCACGTGACAATCATGCCATCCTGACAAATCTTGCAGACAATACTTTCCCGGGGGACCCTCGTCACAAAACTCGTCTGGCTCCTCTGTTACATTTCCAAAAGAACACTGTAACAGGTAGAAGAAGAAAACGAAGGACAGCTGGAATTTCATTTTAACTACCGAGAGATTTCCTGAAAGGTAGAGATCAGAAATCAATATCAATATAAGAAAAATTTAGTTACCTAGCCTTGCCTAAAGCTGAATGTGTTCTTACATTAGAGCCTTCGTCTGATACTAAAGATCTACTAGTCAATGTGCAATACTAGTGAGGAGAGATGGAATAAGAGAGGGGATTGAGCGAATATTCGTTGCCATAGATCCTTGAATCGCTCTCACACGAGTAACAAAAGGCAAAAGGAATCGGGTTTGACCGCTTGAGACTTGGAAGAGAACAGTGGAAAAGGATAGTAGGGATAAAGTAAAATCTTGGACAGAAGGGGCATAAGCTGCAGAGGATAGGATGGCTTGGAAGGCAGAGAGCTGACAGCCCAATTTTCCGCCACTAGGAGAACGGAACAAGGTTGAACCTTGCAGGTGCTACCAAAAAACTTAGTTACTAGGGCGTCTTCAATGGGAAAATCGTTACCATTGGGTTTAGTACCCCTTTTCTCCAATCCTCTCATTGAGCAATTTCTTTCACCTTCAGGTCGTCACCAAGGAGTATTGCGTGACAAAGAATCCTATAATCCGACATCCGGAACGAGACATCCACGCAAGTATATTTGGCTTTTACAGTATTTATAAATTATGCAGCGATATAACTAAGAAACTAAGCAAACACGCCGTACGACGCACTGTTTATCCGGGGTTTAGAGTCGGTATAAAAAGTGGGTCGTTAAGTTCCGCTGGGAGTGCGTAATTGAATTATTTGACACCTCAGAAATGTTCGAGGCAGGAGGCGGAAGAGATTTCATTGACGCATATTTCTATTCTCCTAAAATTCGTCGAGAACTTCGAACACCTAAACAGTTGAATAGATTTCTTGCCCTTTTTAACTTCTATTTAATATCAGCAACGGGGTTTTACTTTATAGAACGTCTGTAAAGAGAAACTGAAGTTTACTTCCGCCCACTGAGTCGAGTTCAAAATGCAAGAGTATTACATGTATCAATGGATGGCTTCAAGCGCGGTATGTTAGACAACATCTTTCTATTGCCGTAAATGTGTATTTGAAAGTCAAACGAAACGTGAAATTACTTAAAATGACACCTAGCTAGAGGGCATTTAACAAACAGGAGAGACATGGTGATATATCAATTTTGATGTGCAATCAGTCATTGCTACTCTGTCACTAAGAAACTCGAAATAATTTGCAAGGCCCTCAGCCTTGGACGAAAATGGTCTGATTTATTTTTGAAAAGTAAAATATTTAGCTACGTACCTTGAAGAAAGAAACCTGAAGCTTGCTGAACTGAATTCGATAAGCGGACGTTCCGCATTTATTAATGACACACCCCTCTGAACGCTAAACGCGCATGAATGGCCTCAGTCGGTGCAAGTCACGCAATAAATAGCTGGTTTTTCATGTGACGTCATCATTTTCCAATATTAAAGGTTACAAATCCTTGAAAAGTTTTCGCTTCATCAGATAAAAGGCCCTCTAAGAACTTGACGTTTAACATCATAAAAGCCCGACAGGGTTCTTCAATTTCCCCTGAGAGCGTGTTGAATTTCCAAGTTTACGCTTTGCGTGACACAAAAAAGCCGCCCAGTAAGGTCAAGAGTGGAGTTATACCTCGCCCTAGAAGAAGTGTTCATTTCAATATGTTTGAGCTCTATAGTAAAAACGTTTCGCTTCAGTGGTAAAACTCAACGGAAGATGATTGTGTTACTTTACGCCACGTTGGTGCCAACCTCGGCAGACGCATCAATATGGGGTCTCCATACAACTAAACGAAGCTCTATAAATTTATGTGAAACACTTTTCCAAAAAGCATCCGGATCAAAATCTGCAGAGACCTAAATCTTGGCGAGGTTGTTAATATGTAATCATCCAGCATGTCGCGGATTCTCGAACGGTCACGAATTTTATTTTTGATGGCGTGACGTTCCAAACTCCATGCCATACTCCACGCCACCAGAAACTACGTTTTCGGGGGAAAAAAATTAAAAGAAATCAGCACTCGTCAAAAGGTATTTTTTTTTCACTAGAAATTGCGCTCGGAACATATATAAACTTATATTCATTGTGAATCGTCGATGAATTGACCTTTTCTGGAGATTTTTTTCCTTTAGGGTCAACACAGATCTCTAATTACATATCACGCCGAAGTTAGCTCTTCAAAACCCCGACTTTGAAGCGTATTGTCACTAAGCATAAATAGCTACCACACATCGGCAGTAGTAAAATCTATTCTTTAACTATCCAGCTTCATCATGTTAAAGTTTCAGCGAAATCGAACAAAACCAGAATTAATAAGAATTTTTCTCGTGACCCAACCTCGTTCCCAGGGTCCTCTCTCTACCTCGAGAAAGTAGTACCCTGGTTACGGCTGGTCACGTGTCTGCTAGACTTTAGCAGATTCCAGAGATGTGATTGAAGGGAGGGGCTGGAAAGTTATAGTTGTCTCCACTGAACTCACCTACTCAGCCCAGTAGGGAGTTAGAATTTGTAAAACTCTCGTTGTGGATCGGCAGAACTCACATACACATCGAAGTCATTGTCACATTCGATATTGGAATTCATTGCGTTCAATGCTCGGCTAAAAGGTTAGCTCCACATTTGGCTGAATTTTTCCCATCGACAGTTAGACGGTCTTTGGAATTTGTGGCAGTGAAAACATTTGGCAAAGAAATGACGACCTCAACAATAAATGGACCGCGCGGTGAATTTAATTTAGTTTTCATTTGGCGAAATCACAACGTAGGTATTTACTCTTTCGTTTAGAGTCAAATATGTCGTATGCTCGCCTTCAAAGGTAATTTTGGATTTGATTTTATTATTCCCATCGACAGTTTGACGGTCATTCCCTTCTCTTGCAGCGAAATAAATCTACGAAGAATTTGACAACAAAGTCTGCGCGCTGAATATGCTTGATTAAGCAGCTTATATTTTTAGATCGGCAAAATGATAACGGAGGCATTGATGCATAAGTTGTTGATATTAAGTCCAGTGTTTGGCGGAGACTGGCTTTGAATTTAATTGAATTCATCCAATCGAAAGTTTGGCGGTCATTCGATTCTCTTGCAGTGTAAAATTTTATAAACGTACAACTTGACAACAGCGACATCAGTCCCGCGTTTGCAAATTTAAAATTGTTTTTAAACTGTTTAGCGCTAAATCCAATTTTTGGTCAAGAAAGTAGCTCCAATTTGATTGTTTCCCATCGATAATTTCACGGTTATTTAATTCTTTTGGTGTGAAGAACTGATTAAACTAATCCGAAGCAGGCTGTTGACGGTTATTTACAAAAAACAGTGAAATATATCAAGCAAAGTTCCCTCTGAATCAACATATCACACTCATAGAAGTTCAGGTGGAGCCGAAGCACTGGCCAGGCAGGATCTCTGACAAATATTATAAAACTTGCTTCCTTTTCAAATAACGTCTGTATAACAGCGCAACTTTCGCCCCCTGGAGAGTGTTGACCAAACTAAGTTGAGGACCCACCCTCTGTGCGGCTTGGGTTAGCATGCATAGACACGTGACCAGCCGTAACCAGGGTACTTTCTTGAGGTAGAGAGAGGACCCTGGGAACAAGGTTGCTTGTGACCTTGATTTATCGCTTATGCAACAAAGGAAGCGATGGTCGCCCATAGCAACCGAAAAACACGGGCATAACATGACTCGTAATTTTGGTACAAAAAATCCCCCATGATTGTCTGAGAACTCAAAATTGAATGGGAAAATCTTTTTCGAACTTTTCTTAGGTTATTTAGACAAAAACATGACTTCAGCGGTCTACAAAAGCGAACGAAACCAAAAACATACACTGAATAATAGTGAGCGTGCGAAGAGCCGATAATTTATTCCTCGTGGCTTTGATCACGTACAAGTTGAAAAAGCTTACTTGTGGATAATTTCAACCTCAGAAGCCGGCAACTTGTCCCAATTTGCCTTCTTTATGCTTGCAAATGTTCATACTTCCATCTTCGATAGATTTGGCCCCAAGTTTTGAGCAAATAAACACTTCGTCGACGGTGACCGCCATGACGATTTCCGCATAGTAATTAGCTAGCGCGAGGAAAACGCTCCCGGGGAGGGGATATGACGAAATAGGCCAAAAAATGGCCTGCAATTGGCTAATGATGAGATCATCCCACTGTCCTTACTTGGTGAGAATTGGAAGTAACGCCGCCTTTCTGTCACGATTCTACGGAGGGTTGTCACCGATGGCGTGACACGGATGAGTTCAAGGAATTTTGACTATTTCAGGGCTTGTAAATTATGTAGCGATGTATCACTAACCAAAGCCATGCAGAAACTAAGCACACAAGTACCCATAGTCTAGATTCAGTATTTATAATGGATCGCTTGGGCATAATTTAATCATTTGACTTCCCAGAACTGTGATTCAATGTGATTTGGGGACAGAGAGCGGATTAGATCTTACATGATTTTATTTACACATATTGCTATTCTCCAAAAATTCGTTGAGAACGTTGAACTCTTAAACAATTCAGTGGCGGATCCAGACCTTGAGCTAAGGGGGGGGGGGGGGCAGTGTCTTGATTTACTTGCCCTGTTGGCCTTTTTCCCTCCTGTCATTTCTTCTTATATTAACCAAAGAAGGGGGGCGTGGCCCCTGGGCCCCTCCCCTAGATCCGCTACTGCAATTGAATAGATTTCTTGCCCTTTTAACTTTTATTGAACATGGGAAATTAACTGACGTTAATTAACTTCCGCCCACCGACTACAAACTAAAATACAAGAGTGTTTTGCATATGGATGACCACTTGCGCGGCTTGTTGGACAACGGCAGATATCATTACTGTAACTGTGTATTTGAAAGTAAACGAGAAGTATCTCTGCTTCAAATGACAACTTGCCACGATACAAGTCCATGCGCACTTCTAAAAATCAATTTTCAAATGTGCCATATTGATCTATTTCTACGAAACTTACAGTCCTGGACAACAGTTCTTTTGAAAAGCAAAATGTTTAGCTACTTACCTTGAAGATAAAAACCTGAAGCTTGCTACACTGAACTCGATAAGCGAACAGCGTCCTCATTTTGTTATAGATCACGTTTGAAACTCCAAGTTTATGCGTTGCGTTACATAAAAATTGCTGCCCAAAATTGAGGTACTTTTCAGAACCTGATTCTTCGTAAGTTATGATAGAATAGTAATAAATCGTACTGCCGTAAAACTTTGCCTTATATGACACCTTGCTAGGGATCAAAACAGGAGAAAAAAAGGTGATTTTTCCTCTGCGATACAAGTCCAAGCGCATTTCGGAAAATCATACATGTGCAATCAGCCATTTCTACTCTACCTCCTTTAAATTAGCAGCAACTTGCAAAACTTGCACCTCTGAACCGAAAATGATCTCAGTTCTTTTGGAAAGCAAAGTATTTGGTTACTTACCTTAAAGAAAAAACGTTGAATCTCGCTGAACTGAATTCAATAAGTGCACGATCGCTAGTTCTTAGAAGTTCCGCATTTCTTTATGACACACACCCGCACCCCCAAATGCGCATGACCTCACGATTCAATCGGTGCAAGTCACGCAATCAGAAGATACACCTTGACCTAAATCCCAGGGATTTAATCGGCGCGCAGGCGAGCCGACAAAACTGACACATGGCGGTAAAACGTTTAGGAGCGATGTGGCTGGAGATTCTTCGAACATTTCCCAATAGTACAAAGTAGCTGATCACGCGATGCAGGCCGTACAAACTGACAGCTAATAAGCATTAGGACCCTGAAGAATTTAGCTCCATTTGAAGGAGTAAAACTTCTAAAAGTCAAAATGAGTTCGCCGCCGCGCTGAGGAGTGTTTATCCGTAAAAACAAACGCAAAAGAGCTGTGTGGACATCAAAGCTTGATATCTGCTACCAGTCTAATTTGTCGAGAGTGCTAGTTACCTGAAACTTGGCCGTTTTTCAGGAAGCGGTTTTTCGTAAGTTATGATCGGAAATAGAACTAACTTAGTCACACTGAAGGAGAGCTTCGGCCTTGCTATATTTTGCTGGTTGGTTTAATTACTTGGTGAAATTTCACACGGGATTTTACAACAGAAAATGCGGCTTTTGTTGAGCACTAGGTTACTTCAAACCTTACTTCTCGCATGACCACGCCACATAACGATCGGCGTGAGGGCGGGTATTGGGGGAAGGGGAGGCAATTAGTACAGTTCTGACCCCAGCGATTTTCTAGACAGCAAAGAGTACCTAATCACGCTCACTACAATTCCACACTAAAAAAAAAATTCGAAGTCGCCGAAATCGTTTTTCAGTAATATGCACCTAAGGCTAAAACTAAAAGTGTTTTGACGTCTGTTATTGTTGCTATAATAATCTATCATGCCATGAAGATTACCAGATCTTGTTCGCCAGCCACTGGGCATTTTGTGTGCAATATTGTGGGCTCATCTGGTAAAGATTTGTAGTATTGATCCTTCAAAGTATAAGTGATGAAAAGAGCTGAAAACTGTTGTCAGCCACCTTCAAAATTATCTAAAGGGACACGTAATGCACCAGGAAATTTTCAGTGTAAAACGAAAAACCTTCATTTGAGATAAGAAGTGTCATTTATTGACATGCAAAGCGGTTATTCAGTTGAATCTATAGACTTGATGTCTTCCTGATTCAGTCATTACAGGATTGTAACCTCCCTTATCGCGTTTTTCTTTTTCAAAAAATAACAAGTTCAGAGTTCTAAATCTACTTAATCTATCATAGATTCAGCCTCCTACGCAGACTCTCTGGGCTCGTCACGCAATCTCCCTTTCCATTATTACGTGACGGGCCCAAAGAGCGTCAGCGCAAAAGACTTCGATTTCGTTGCTTTTTGTTTAAGCCTCGTTTGAAGAGAAAACTGTGGGCTTGTGGAAACAAAAGGTCGGCATCGTGAGCTGGCTAGGATCCAGGAAATCAGGGAAGAATGACGCGAACCTGATGTCACGGTAGATGGTGATGTTACTAGTGGAGGAAGGCTTCTGTTGAATGTCGTGCGAATACGGAATGTAGCGACCGTCCCGGAGGTTGATCAGTGTCCACCTCTCGAAGGTTACCTCCTCTGTCTTGGTGTGACCTCCTGACTGCCAGATACACCCCTTCAACGTAGCATTGTCCATTTTGACGGAGATCATGGACTTGTCACAAGTGAAGTAGGGCGGCACCCCAAAGCGTGGGAAGGCTGCGCGGGAAGTCAGGCTGCAGTTCTTCTCGAACCAAGCTGCGTCGAACTAAAATGAAAAGGAATTGGATTGAGTTAACTTTAAGGTAGCACACGTATATGCACAACCGAAAAATATTGTTGTTTTATGGACCGGTTATTCCCCAATAATTTAGCAATGCCTATCAGTTGGGTGGGGGGGGGAGGGGGTGGGGGTGAAGTTCACAGATACACAATCGAACTTTGTATCGCTTTTTTATCTTAATGCAGACGGGATCATTCGTCAAGTGGTAATTATTGTTACCCGATATCATGACTGAAGCATCCAAAAAAAAATAAAATAAAATAAAAAATAAAGCAATATCGTTGCTTACTTATAAGACATGAACTTCCTAGTTAGTGTGTTTTTTTTACAAGTTGGGGTGTGGGAATTTCTAGGAAAAAACATTCCTGCACAGCACTTACTTACTGCAATAACTACTAAAAAAATCGTTTGGATACACAAAGAGTAAGTGCTTCTCTACTATCCAGCTATCACTCATCAAAAGAATTTACGTTTCATACCCCAGGAAATAGCCCAGCTTACCATCTACCCACCTCCAAAAAAAAAACAACAACAACAACAACAACAACAATAGTTCTTGCTTTACTTGTAATTATTAAGGCAGAAGATAAAATATTTCGGTATTCTTTATTTTCAAGGGTTTAAATACCTGGTAGTATACCTGGATAAAGTCGCCGAAGTCGATGTATTTGAACGGGAAAATAAATCGGGTATTCCAGGTTGTTCCCACGATATCATGGCGCTGTTCCCCAGCTGTGGCGTTCTGCTGCATGTCACCAATGATTGTCACGTTTGTGCATTGTTTGTTGTCGCATGTCGTGACAGTTTCGGTGTAGAATGCAGAGAACACAGCTGGGAATGGAGGGGGCAGTTCGTATTTAGCGCAAGGGTCCTTTATGGTGCTTGGGCAGCTTGGGCCATAAAAGCACTGGCACCTGATAAAATATAAAAAAGAAACGGACAAATAAAATAAGCGGCTTAATATCTCGAGACAGTGAGAAAGCATGAGCAGAAATATTAAATATCTCCCGAGGCCAGGAAATTATTTCATATGGTGGATAAGTCGGCACAAATACATTGAAGAAAACCTAAAAATAGTTCTAAAGATTTAAAAATGCCTAAGACAACGTGAAGCAACAAGGATGGCCTTGATTAAGGTGATGGAGTAGATTAACACAAATTACAAAGGACGAACTTGAACTGATTGGGCTAAACTTTTCAAGGTCCTTAAATGCGTTTTAAGATGATTCTCATTTCCCTGCGTTTAAATCCAGTTATAACATGCACACACTAGGGCACACGTGACATTTAGGCGTGACACGTGACTTTTCCGTGCTTACTTTCCCGGGCACGCATGCGTAATTTTGTTTTGGTTCTCGTACTGACCTCGTATTGGCGGGACAGTCGTGTTTTGTTTGGTTCATTGTTTTGGTCTTGCTATCGTACACGCAATCATACCATCCTGTCAGGTCCTTATAACAGTATCGCCCCGGAGGACCCTCGTCGCAGAAGGTCCCAGATGACATGTCCACGTCGAGCGCCAACAGAAAAAGAGCAGCCACAAAGAGGAGCTTTAGGGACATCTTTCTGATGAAAGAAATTATTGAAAAATTAGCACCTGCAGCAGTAGAGTGGACCTCGCAGTGGAGACTTGTTCTTTCATGGTTTGTTTTGCAGAGGATTTGACGAATAAAGGGAACTGAGCGATCAAGCGAACCCAACGAACAAACGAAAGAACGAACACATGAACGAACGAAGACACGAAAGAACGAACGAACGAACAAGCGAACGACGAGCGAGTAGACAAAAGTGCGAGCGAACGAGCAAACCAACGTCAGAAAGAATAACGTTGAATGAACTAAACATCAACTTGCGCTGGGCGGGTTTTCTATCTCCCCTGAATTCTTGAACAGGAATTAAACGCGCCACTCTCTATTTGGTTAGCTGTACTTTTGTTTAAGTTATCGCTGAATCATCACAAACCATTGTGTAACACATCATTGAATGAAGTACCGACAATCATACAAAGTGCTTGTCCGAGATGTTATATTTAGGCTTAAATTGTTTGTTTGGCGGTTCCAATGTGTAATCAAGAGCTTTTAGTTGAACTTTAAGATGGTTCCACCCGAATGAAGTATTATTAAATTACAATATTTAGGGGTCAAATGCTCTCTTCCACTATCCATTACTAAAACAAATTTAATGTATTTTTGTTTATCTGTTTGCTTCACTTGTTTTCGTTAAGTCCGGCAGTGCTCTCTTGGTTTTAATTGAGGACTTCCTTTTGACTCTAAAGCGACTACTTGCGTTCAAGAAAATTAGACAATTCGACTGGAACTAAAAGATAGCAGCTACTTTAGAAAAGCTCTGCTGGTCAATAAGTCCATCTAAATGACCAGTACTGTATTGACTTTGTACAGTACATCGACAGATTTCGGCGTTAAACGGAAAGGGCAGAAAGAAGCACCACGGTCAATAAAACGGGTGGGACACAAAAGCGACTTAAGTTTCTGTTTTAACGCTCTATCCAATTTTTTGGCAATTTTATTTTGCAACGGCATCACAACATTCAACGGAGATAAATGAAAATTGAATTTGCATACCTACTTTTGTCTAATAAACGCCATGACTGCAAAGGTAGTCCTGATTTTAAGCGCATTTTGCAACAGATGTTGCATCGTTCCCTTTTTAACGAAAAGACATAAGTTTACGCTCTAAAGAACCCATTTCAATAAGAGAAAACAATTCATGAACTCTCGATAAGAACGCTTTATCAACCACGAACTTGTCTAATAGGCGTCGAAGCAAATACGAAATATTGCCAGATTCAGTCCACTTGACTACCTCATTCAAGTGAAAGAAAAAGATGAACTTCTCCAGTAAATTCCATGATTCCACAATTTCACTCGTCTTTAGTCGCGATCGAAGCCCACAAAGGTGGGTAACCAGTCACTAGGGGACTATAATTTATGTAGAACATTACGTTTGTCAGTACTGCAAGAAAGTGAACGGTACTTACATTTCAGACTTCGCGTCTTCTTGTCGACCACTGCTCAAGTTGTGTTTAATTCCCACTTCAATGGGAAAGTCTTTTTATACGAAGCATTATGTCATAGAAAAACTAATTATAGATGGATCAATCAAGGAAACCATGGGAAGTTTAAAATTTCAAACACTGTGCAAATGTTTGTGTGAAATATTCAGTTGATTGCCAGTGAATGACAGAATAAAGTCAAGTTTAAAATGGTATAATCGATTAATTCATTAGATGTCCACATATCCTTTTGAACAAGAAAGTTGTATTATTCGGTTAATTGCCTTCCAGCGAGGCTGGACAGACGATCGATCAAGGATTTTCTTTTGATAGGGTATAACTTAAGAATTTCTTGAGGTGATTTTGAGTACTTTGAGCCGTTATTCGCAAACATTGCCTATATATAAGATGAGAAACCCAGTAGGCCCTTCTAGCTACAGTTACTAATGTTGTTTTATATCGATCTTGAGTAATTAAGATCCGGGGGGATACTCCTTTAATGGCCTCTACGGGGAGGCTAAGACCGAAGGATACCTTTTTCTAGGTTTCAGGTTTGTAAAAGAGTAGGATTTCACAAGTTGAGCTACATGAAAAGGTGGGAAAATCTGCCACTGAGTTATTTTAAAGGGCCTTTAATTAAAATACTTCCAACAGACGCACCTTACGACTCGAGCATTTCATTTATTACGCACCACATTAAAATGACAAGAAGAATTCCTTTATTGATGATTTATTCGTATTACGGGCCCGTCGTGAAAGCATTGGAAAGGGGAACCTTTCCGCAATTAAAGGTATACGAAAGGGGTACCTCTTCTGTCAAAATGGTACTCGTAAGGGTAATGGCTTGAACCTGTATGGAAATTTGTAAAGTAACCCCTGTTGTGTCCGGTTTCATATAATCCAACACTGTTGACAAGTTGCAACTAAAAACAATTTAAAACAAAACTTGTACAACAAAAACAGGTATAGTTGTGGGCTATTGAATTGATTTGACCATTCAGGTTAAAGGTGAACAGTTCCGCGAATTTCTGAGATTTTTCCCTTTATTTGAACTTCATTTATTTCGTCATTACTCGGGGTAAAGAAAACATTATCCGCAGCCACCATGAGTAAGCATATCGGGTGAGCAATTGTTTCAAAAGCAGAGCTTTTAGAAAATTACTTAAGACCAGAGTGGAGCCGAACACGGAAGAATTAAGAGAAGTGGTAATTCAGCAAAAAGTTGAGAAGTGCCTTTCAACTTTCCGCCTTTCGAATCAGATGATGAAAATCACATTTCCTAGCTCGAAATACATTTTTTTAATATCAATATCAGCTCTTCTTTAGTCTAAAAACTTACAAATGAATCAAACATTGTCTATTTGTAGCAAAATGTTATTGAGACAATATCATTTGTATTAAACAGCAACCCTGGTTATCAAAGATGAAGAAATTCTTGCTGAGAGAATCACGGGCCCTAGAATTCAGGCGGAAGCAGTTATGAATTGGAATGATACTGCTTTCCAGAAGGTTCGCACAGTTGAAGTTTTTAGCAAACAGGAAAAAGTTCTTAAGACATGATAGAAAATTAAGTGCCCCGATTGATTTTCATCCCAAATTCCTCCAATTAGTGATCACGATGAGATAAAAGCATTAGTAAGACATTCATCTACAGGAAAATGTTTCAGCCTGGTCATTTCGAATGAAATTACTATTGGTGTTAAAAATTGAGTACGGGGAAAAGTTGAACAGTCGCAGACAGTTACAAGGTTTCAACTTCCAGAAAAAAATTAAATAAACAAAGCTTGTTGTGAGAGCCATTAGTTGCCCTTTACCATCAAGTCATTTATAAATTTCGTTGACGCTCCGAGCCGGCATAGCAATTATTTCATTATGAACAGTAGCAAACGTCAATTCTACATATAAGACTGACGGGTCCATATTCTTGGTTTTCATGTGACGTAGTCATGTTCCAAAATTAAAAAGCACCTTTCCTTCTGAGGTTTTAGGTTTATCAGATGAAATACGCTATGGGAAATGGACTTTTCACAACGTTTTAGCTGGACAAGGTGTTTTTTTGGCAACAAAGCACGTTGCGGTACTCTAGACTAACAGTTTTTAATAACAATAGCAAAACTCTATGACAGAGGTTTCTGTTACTTTGAAGGAGCAGTGTCACGAGGTTTTTGCTGTTTTAGGTCAATTCTGCGCTAAAATCGTAACTTTGAGGCTTTGATCATGAACAAAATGCTTCTGCAAAGCTACGCCGAAGATGTCAAATGAATTTTATCAGAGAGGGCTAACCATAATAAATTTCTTGATTATTTTTGGAACACGTAGCATCAAAACTAGAAAAAATTGGCCAATTTTTTACAAATTTCCATACATGCCATCCATAGCGACAGGCGACAGGGAACAGTTTCAGTACCTTCAAATAGTCTTCAATAACAAAACACTAGATCACTAGTTTTGGAATTCAATTGATGCGAGGACACCTAGCGTTTTATAAAGCTGCCAAATAGCGTGACCGCCATTTTCGTGCCCCTCTGAAGGGCACAGACATGGCGTCTCCATACAAAGCTCTATAAATTTGGGCGGCACACTTCCTTGAATAATAACGCACGAATACAAACAGCAGAGAGCTAATTCGTGGCGAGGTTGTTTATATAGCAATCATCTATCATATCCTAGATTCTTGTCTTTATTTATTGAATGGGTACGATTTTTAGTTTTGATCACATGACTTGTGAAAACTGAGAATAGTGTCTCTTCCGTGAGACTTTATTTTATTCTATTCTCATAAGCGTATTGTTTCGCTGCATAGACATCCTTCTCGATCTAACTTAGACAATTTACGGAAACAGATTAGAGGTTGGCAAGCGGTGACTAAGGAGGGTCGAATAATTGTCCGGCGAAGGTGAGCCCTTCTTAAAGGTCCGAGGCGTGCCTCACGACACAAAAGGCACATAAATAAATCAGACTACATTGTCAACGAAGCAAGAGCTTTTCTGGCTAGAGGGAAGAAATGTTAAAACCAAACCTGGAGGCACAACTAGTTTCGCTTTCATACAACTCGTCTCGTGCGACGACCGAATGGCCCGCCTTTTAAAAAAGTCTCTCTTAGAGCTAGCTCTCTACAAGGCTTATCGTAACTAAGAAAATAACTCTTCTGTATGCCTTTCGAGGCCAGGAAGACTAAATTCACCGTCTTTTCGTGAAATCATGAATTGTACAAATTAATGAAGAGTGCTTTAAAATGAAATTCGAGTCTAAATGAACACGAACGTAGAGATATCAAAACCACAGCGGAGACTTGATCTAATAGCTTTCTAAAGTCCTGCATCGTTTCGAATGGACTGAGCAAGAGCATCCTATACATCGAGAATCGATTGAACTTCAAACAAATATCCCCCTCTTTAGCGAATTACAGACATGTCTGATAGTTAGCTAGGCCGAAAACTCCTGAAATTGATAATACGATCGGTCAGCCTTTCACGCGCTTTCCTTCACACTGTTCGTGGCCATGTTTTGCTCGCAAATAGCAATGTCCCGGATGTACTTCAATTTCCCCGAGCGGGAAAGTAGGATGTCAACTCTACAACAGATTTTTTTCTAAGTCTTAGGCTGCATCAAAGTTAAGGCCAAATAACAGCCAGAAATGTCTACTCCATTGCACGTCTAAGCCCTAAATTGATGTGGCTAAGGCTCTTTGCTGTCTAAAGCAAGCACAACATTATCGCCACATGCAACGGTCTAAATGGACTGCGATTACGGGGCTAGCTGACGTCCCGCGTCTAATTGCATCTTAGGACGGCTTCATGTACGATAATAGAGGACGTTTGCTAGCAAATCGTTAGACTTCCTTTAGACAACAGTTATAGAAAGCTAATTGATCAACGCCACCTCCAAGATACCGCGCAAACTAAAATTCAGGCGAGTTTAGCGTGGGCTAAACTTAACGTCAATTGGATAAGGTAGGCGGGAGGGGTGGGGCTGTGTCTTAATGGCTGCTGCCATTAAGACATCCCACAGCCCCCCCCCCCCCACCCCTCCCCCTTCCGGTAGAAAAAACAACAACAAAACAACAACAACAACCGGTTACATGAATCGAGGTGTTCAAATCTGAGGGTATGTTCTTATGAATATGGCCAGACATTCATTGCCACAAACGTTGTGGTAACTCCAAAGTAAAATAATTCGAAGAGCTTGATGTGAAGCCTGGGTTCTCAATTAATCAATGGCGGACTTCGCTTCTGATGACCTGTTTTACAGATATCACCCCATTGACACACGCATGCACAGACTATTTTTCAAGTACGATAAGGTACTGTACTATAATCTAAAGGCAGTCATACATTGACATATGTTGACACAGTGCCCAGAAAGCTTGGCAAATACCGGTTAAATGAACTATATCTCTTCAGTTCACTGTAAAATAATAAAGCACAATTTTCGAGCGATAAGCAAAAATGTAAACAAAAACACGCGGTCAGAAGAAATTGCATTCAAGCTTTCTTTATGCTGAATATATTATTAGCTGAGAAGAATAAAGCTGCAGTACTTGAAGAATTATATTCAGCTATCGATAAACGTTACAAAGTGGCAGGATGTATGGAGGAAAAATGTGCAAATACCCATCTGCGTGTGTAGGAATGATCGATCGATCGCTTGTGGACCCATCTTCACTCTGGGACTTGATCGCACATTTTTATAGTCTTTATCGAGCATCATTTGTAGGTGGAATAGTCCACGGAGTAGCACACATGCTCAATACAGCTGCACTGATTTGGTCCGCAATTTTGATTTATGATCCGTACGGACTGTAAAAGTAGTTATGAACCGTAAACACCTTTCATACGGCTTGACGGACCATAACGCCACAAGAACTCTCTAAGTGCTTTAAGATCAAAGCAAGTAAACATTCAAAATGTCGATAATGACATGCTATTTACGGACCGTAAACTCTTTCTTACGGACTGTGAAAGAACGTTTCCTCATGACGTCACAAATTTCGCGGGAAATTTGAGTCGCCATGTTGGTGTTCCATATTTTTCAAAATGGCGGCAAATCCCCTGAGCGATTATGCGAACAACCTTGATCCCCACGTGAAGGAACGTTATTATGAAAAGATTTCCTGCGTAACTATCGATCCCATTTTAATTCCAGACAAAGCTTATGATCCAGACTGTTTGCCACGGGTCGAATCCATGGATTTCCGCCTACCATTTCTAGTGCTGGAGACAAGCTCCTACCAGTCCTACGGCAAGGATCAAAGCTTTTTGGAGTTTGCAAGCGTATAATCAGTTCGTTTCAGGGTTTGAGCTGCCTGAAAGGGCACAAATTAGTAAACAACTACATTGTTCTAGGAAAAGTGAGGCATTCACAGAGAATGAACGATCCGTGTGTTACACCCGGGCGGAGGGGGCACTTCCTTGTAAGAGGCTAATGGGGATGTGTCGCTGGATGGGGTCGCATTTTCACAACTGGATTGACTATCATAGGGTCGCATTTTAAATAGAGTTACTAGAATGGCGTCGCAGATTTTCTGATCTTTGGGGTAAGATATTTCCTCCTATTTACAGTTTGGAAACACACCTGAATGTTTGCACAGTAGGTGAAAAGTAAAGTGTTCTTTATTCAATATAAGGTACATACATAAATATAAAGTGACTAAGTTGGGATCGCGAAAATTACATATTTGCCCAAAAGTGACTAAGATGGGGTCTATAAGGCCACAGAATAGACTATACTGGGGTAGGGGCTCTGAGGGGCCAGCGGCACATACCCAGCAAAAATTTACCCAAGTGCCCCCCCCCCCCCCCCCCGGTGTTACATTGTAGATTATAACCGAGGAAAATGGTAGTGCTTTCTTCGCTCCCTGTGTTGGATGTATGGCAGGATAACTAGAGTGCTGCACGCAAATCGCCAGCGTTCTCTTCTGCATTGAAGCATGAAATCGTGTGAACGAGAACCTATCATGTACGAGCGAGTTTGGTTGTAGTTGTAGTTGGTTGCTGCACAAGTTTGGATTTGAAGCTTAAAATCTGAGTTCACTGTCTGAGTTTCAGCGTCCATCGTTGTTTGCTCACTATCGAGCGATGCTTCACTCTCATCTTTAATTTTCTGTTGGCTTGCTCAGCATCTGCTGCTCCATCTTGTTCGAGGTTTTAACCCAGCTCCTCCTCCTCGCAAAAAGGTCTTTCTTCAATTGTTTCCCATGGCTCGTCAATTTTTAGCATTTTATCTTTTTTCGTATTTTCAAGCAACTTAGATCGACGTTACCGTCTTTCCGCAGCTCTTTGAGTCCGAACTTCAGCTGCCTCGGAATCTTTCACTTGCACTTGTTGTTTAGAATGCCCAAGACACAAAGTAGGCAACCAATCCACGTTAAAACGGTACCAGTCTTTAGCAGGTTCTCCTGACACGAAATACTTGCTGCAACCTCGATCATTTTCTAAAATCGAGTCAGTTAAGTCCTCTCTGCTGATCGCAGAAATCCACCTTCTTCTTCGCTGCTCAATCAACTCTTCTTTGGTTGACTCCACTGAGAACAGCACGTGTACACGAAAAAAGCTTACGTTTTCTGCGGTGGGCCGTATCTTTCCCGTTTTATTGCCACATCCGACAATGACGCAAAGAACCATGATGACAAAAATTAAATCTCTTCGCTAAGAACGCTAGAATGTCGTACAGAATGTCCCAGGTGTTGGTAAGCTCGAGCAGTACGCAGTCTAAGATGGAACACCAATATGGCAGATGAAGTCGGTTGTCATGACAATATGCAAATTTTGTCATGTGAGTGAAAACGCTCTGTAAGCTTTACGCACCCTACGAACTGTACGGACCGTAACGCCACTCCACCACCCTAAGAATGCAACAATTGGTCAGTGGGGTCAGCGTTTTCGGGTTGTCCCATGCATACTGCACGAAAATGACCCAATAATTAACAGTCGAAATGATATTTTATGAAACCGTATAGGGGGAATTTATTTAAAACATCATAATATGAACAAATGCTGAAAAACGAGCCACAATTTTTCTCAAAATTTACCTGGAGATTCTACTTTTGCATCAATGAACAGGCAATCAATCTCTCCGGCTTACCCGGCAGCAAAGTGCGTGAAAGAATAAAAAAATCAAAACCACCCGTAAAATGACATTGACACGGGCCCCCCTCCCGGGAGAGACTTATTACTTCCCCTTCCCCAGGATGTCCCCTTCTCTTTTAGTCCTCTTTCTCAGCTTTCTCATTCTATAGAATCAACTCTTTACTTGACAGGAATTAAATGGGTTCTTTAAATCCTGATTCCTCAAATTTTAAGTTACAGCCTAGTTCTTCTATGAAAGCTGAGAATTACATGCAGGGAAATGGAATACCCTGTATTTCAAGAACTGATTGTTTTGACCATAGGGCAAATAACTTTATTCTAAAGGTGGCTCAAAACAGTTCCACGGCACGTTTTTATGGGCCATTGTCACCACTCTGTATCGGTTGATTCCACAATAATGGTATCAAAAGACTGCCCAATCATTAAGGCTGGTTTTCGCTTGCGACGGAGTCGTAGTCGAGGTCGTAATCAGAAGCGTAGAACAAAACGATCCGGTGAAAATCAAACCGACCGAGTCGGAAATAGAACACTGATTCTGCTTATGACTTCGTGTTCTCCGTCGCTTACTCTCAAGTAAAAACTGCTTTGTCGGAATCGAGGGCGGAAGCGGAAAGATAAACCAATATATAACAATATACGTTCAACCCCGGGCCTTGCGATTAGCTGGTTCTTCCGCTTCTGTTTCCGACTCCGAAAACCTAGTTTTCACTGAATTATGTTGTCTTTATTTTTATAAACAGAGTCAAATGAGATTAGCAGGTGTGACAAGGAAGCTTGATAAGTTTCCGCTGCTAAATCAATCACGTTTTAGCCTGTGGTAGCTTTACATGATATTCATGTAGTGGAGTGGTGTGATTGGACAATCCCAAGCACTAGCATAATTGCTGATTAGTTACAAAGCGATAGCAGGATACGTTATTACTGAAAAACATAAATAAGGCAGCATCTGCAAGTCATTAGAGCCGATGACAACGGCATGCCGGCAGAATGATGGAGAACTGAAACACAACGGTGAATGGCACTCAGCCACAAAACTGCTATATTTATAGTCCAAGTCATCTCACAGCAGCAGAAGTCGGGAAAACTTTTGCTTGCTGCCTGTTAAAATTTCTTGTCGTTTCGCTTGCCGGGAATACCTCCCTCGCAATAATTATCTACAAAACGAAAACCATGCGAACAACAACCAACTATTTTATCCTGAACATGGCCATATCAGATGTTCTGTTGCCAATCTTCGTTTTTCCATGAAGTCTTGTAGAGATGTACGAAGGGTTCTGGTTTTTTAGTGGTGAACAAGGGCAGGCTTTTTGCAAAGGGATGTTGTTTATACAGTATGTCTCTAGCCTTGTGTCTCTTGAGAACTTGGTTCTAATCGCAGTGGATCGATTTGGAGCTGTAGTTTTTCCCTTACGTCGTCCGCTAATCGGTTCAAAGCTGTGTCTCTTCTTCATCCTAACTACTTGGGTGGCTGCAAGTGCCTTGTCCGCCCCAATTTTCTTCGGTTACAAGTCTGTTGAATACACAGGGAAATTTCAGAACTGTGAATCAGTATGGAGACGAAACGTTTTTGCAGATAAGTATCTTCAAGCTATGCCTTTTGTTTCAGTAGTGTTCTCCTTCGCCTTAATAGTCATTCTTTACTCTCTGATCCTCTTTAAGCTCAAATCGCAGAAACATCCAGGTGAGCAATTGGTCAACGCTGTGAGACAGCGGGAGAAAAGAAAAAGAAATGTGCTGAGGATGGCAGTAGGAATTGTTACAGGGTTTGTCGTCTGTTGGGGGCCTTCGACTACTATCGCCTTACTAAATGCTTTCGAATTGGACAACTCGTTGTCCTGCGAGAGTGTGGCCTTCTGGTTGATAACTCTTTTCATGACTTATGCAAATTGTGCCTTAAATCCTTGCATCTGTTTTGCATTCACCGCAAAATATCGTCAAGGCCTGAAAGGACTCCTGGGATGTCACTAAGAAGATACAAAAAAAGAAAATACGAAGAAAAAAAAAACAAAAAAAAAGGAAGCACATTCAAGTACTTTATGGCAAATGTGGAAAAGTACGATTGCAACGGAAATTTTCTTTAATATTGGACAACAGAGAAGAAAAATCAAAGCTATAGCATAGCGCGAGCTAGGCCTACCTAATTCCTATTGAGCCACCATGAACGAAATGTCTGTATTCGCACGGCCGTATAATACATATATAGATTATTGACCAAGTGCATGAGGTTAAGGATGATTTTATGATTTTAGCCCTGATTTTTTTCAGGCTTCTTCTTTCCAATTGCTCTCATATCTCCTTACGGGAGATATGAACTCAATAAATTGACCTTGCTCCCAAAGTGTGCCTTCATAGCTCAGTTGGTAGAGCTTCGCACCGGTATCGCGGAGGTCATGGGTTCGAATCCCGTTAAAGCCCTGATTTTTTTTTCAGGCTTCTTCTTTCCAATTGCTTAAATTGGAAAATTTACTGCGACGATCATACTTCACTTGCATGGCTGAATATTGGCCAAGTTTTTTTTGCGTGTTTATGGACCGAGACGGAGTCGAGGTTCATAAGCTCGCAAAAAAGAGGCCAATATCCAGCTATCTTGACCTAACAAGCTTGGTCAATAAAGGATTTAGTATATGGCTTTCGTGGAAATTTTTCTTGCGGGTAGTCCCGTGCCGGCAAGGTAGCTGCATCTTGCCCTCTCAGGTAGCCAATAACAGCGCAGGATTTGATCCATCTTGCCCGCTCATGGAGCTAGCCATATAATAAATTAGCATATAATAAATAAGCCCAACATAGCTTTTCTACAGGCTGGAGTTACGATTGAAGAATGAGACGACTCGGGTAGGGATTGCAAAAGTGTGGCTGCAAAGTGAGACGTATCTATGTCAAGGAAACCTAAAATGATTATCTAGTTTCTCACAAATCACTACGGTTTACTAGTGCAGTGAGGCTATTAGTTTAGGTGGCGCCATGGGAGTCATGTTGTCATGATCAGTATGTATAAACATAGACTGCGAGCGGTCTCTCTTTTGCTCGAAAATCCGTATGGGAAATGAGCGTGACTGCGAGCGTGACATACGAGTGGCAAGTGGCCGAGAAGCCGTGAGAGGCGTCTTTCGACGCCCGCGCTACTTACGGCTCGCGGCTTCGCATATTACGCTCGCGCGCTGATGTTGTTTTGCCTATGTCTTTCCGTGTTTCTCTACGGATTTTCGAGCAAAAGAGAGACTGCTCGAAATCTAGTATAAACATAGTTTTGATCCCCTTTATCGAACTCTTTCTGGTACTATATTGCGGGAGCAGACATTATACCAAGAAGTAATTCAATGACAGAAAGCACCAACCAGAGCTGTCTCTGTTTATGATGACTGAGAAGCTTTATTTTTATAAAAATGCTTAAATGACACTTACATGCATTCTAGTAACACTCGCTGTCTAAATAGCGATCGCCGGTCATCTCAGTCATCTCAGCGAAGTCAACCTCCATGAAACCAAAAAGAGAGAGGAAGTGGGAGAAAGCAAGATGACTCTTTTTCCCACCTTTCTCCAGTCCTCCGGAGATGAGTTAGGAGGGAGCAAGATGACTTCTTTCCCCACCTCACAATCTTCCGAGAGGATGTAGGAGGGAGCAAAGTTCCTCCGGAGAGGAAGCTGGGGAGGGAGTAAGATGACTCTTTCTCCCAGCTTCCTCCACTCCTCCGGAGAGGAGGAGGGTACTTAACGAAATGACACATTGATAACCTTTTTGGGTTGCATTAGTACCCAATGTGTCACATTGGTAACGCAGTGTGGCCCACGTGTAACTCAGTGTGGAGCATTGGTAACCGAATGTCACAGCGGTAGCCAATGTGGCACATTGATAACCATTGTGCCTACATTGCTAAAATTATAACGTATCAAGAGACAAGGAGAGGAGAGTGAGGGATTTTGAGGGCGTTGGCTGGAATATGTGGATTCCACTAAAGTTATTTTTAGTTTTATACAGAAACGGAACTCTATTTCAACAGACGTCCGCATGATACCTTTCACCCGTTGATCAGGGAATTTTGAAAGGGCGGTCTGCCCGGAAATACGTTTTGTCAGTTAAAGCACCTAAAGAATCACAACCTCACCTTTGGAATAAAAACGCTGGGCGCATGAAGAAATATCAAAGTTTGCCCCGTGAGAATTTCAAACCAAAGAAAAATGTGATGACAGCAAGAAAGGACTTCTTTACTTTAATTTGTATATAAACAACATGTAGAGAAGTATCGTAGAAGACGCAGCCGAGGACGACATTTTGACGTCTTCTGTGATCTATTACTGAGCAGACGCACGGCAACATGAAATCTATTTGTTTTATACAATAAGGAAACAAACTACCACAGGAAAAGCTTTTTTATTTCAAAATCTTTCAACATGACTCGAAAGGCAGCCTTTTCCCACTCCGCCCACTTTGGCAAACAAGAAAAAAAAAACATTAGTTGTAATCTATTGTCTACCCAAATGAAGCAATCTCATTGGTTGTTATACGTAGCAAAAGAATTATGATTGGTCCAAGAAAATCCCGCCGCTGTCAAACTTGACTCAAGCGTCGCCTCTCGTGGATTGAAAACTTACAGCGACAGCAGAATTGAATTGCGAAATCTACAAATCTTGAAGAAAATGCTGGGCAGAGTTCATAGGGCTTTTAGTCCTATTTCTGCATGACGGCTATGCCATGCTGATGAGGCCTAACAAGGCCGAAACAGCTGTGGGTTGGTGTTCGAGTGGGTCACTTGCTTTTATTGTTGTCTTGAAAAAATTGAGACAGTTTTTGTCTGTGAGCTGAAAGCTTGGACGTCGCCTTGAATATTGCAGGAGTTGAAAATAAACGCTCGGAAAGCTTGCGGTTGCGGTCAACACTAGCCTGCGTAGCTTGACGCTTTTTAAGCAAGTTGAGGGCGCTAAGAAAGAGGGGAACCCGCGATAACAAACCCCAAACCCGCGAGGAGCCTGGGATAGAGACAACTGAGAAGGCAACTGATATTGGTGAAAAATTCGCTTAAACCGCCAAGCTACGCAACTGCTTAGCTTGGTGGTTTAAGCGAATTTTTCAGTATCTCCAACCACAGAGGACACAAATTTACACCGATCCTTTCATTGAAACTCGAATGGAATGAAACTGGACTTCGGCTAAACAAGATTGCCTGAACTAACGTTAAAGTTGGAAAGACAAGACTGCTCGCAAGCTTTCAACTGATTACTCGTCGGGTGAGCGATGATACAGAATGGTTGAGATGACCGGAGCCGTCGCTACTAAGCAAGCGAGCGTTACTACACTGAATGTAAGTGTTGTTTGAGCATTTTTACAATTTTTTTCTGTCATTGTTTTACTTTGTAAGTATAATTTCTGCCTCCGTAATGTATTCTGATGCCTTACATCGAAGAATTGTCTGAGTCGCAGAGGGGATGTTTCATTTTGCGCAAATTTGTCGAAATTCCAAAGCAAAAAATTGAAAGCCAGCTTAATGTCATCAACCCGTAATTTATTCTCTATTCTATAATAACCAAATCAATGCGCGCGCTCTGATTGGTCAATCAGCTGTGGGTTATTGTGTCGGTAAACCCACGGAAAAATTGCGCGTCTTCTGAATTATTATATAAAAGCAATAAACCACAGGTTTTCTATGGGTTATAGGCTGATAAACCACTTGTGATGTTGGTAGAACACTCGAAGAATTCGTAAACAACTCGCCTACGGCTCGTGGTTTACAAATTCTTCTCGTGTTCTACCAACATCCCGCGTGGTTTATCAGCTTATAACCCATAGAAACTTGTGGTCTATTGCTTAAATAAAACACACTGTTTCAGGCAATCAGAGCGCGCGTTATATGGAAACTTTATAAATGGATTTAAGCCAGCCTAAAAGCGTAGCTCCAGGGCCAGGTTGATCAGAGCCCGATTAAGCTAACTCAGAAAAAGGTACGATTTTGATTTGAGTTTTGTAACTTTGCGGTGAGGTTTTCTGTTTATTGTTTGGCCTCCTGTTTTGAGTTTTAATGATCGCCATACACACAAATTAAGTAGCAAGAAAAATTTGTAAAGGAGAAAATGTTAAACCTGGTTAGTGTTAACCGGGTTCCGAACAATCCTGCCCTGTATTCAACAAATTAAGCTGACATGAGCCCGCGATCCAATCGAAAACCAGCACTTGGTCAGCGGTCCACTTTAAATCTAAGCCCTTGAAATGGTCACGTGATACTGGTCAGCGGATCTCTTGCTATGACAGCTGTCAATGAAACATAATAAGGATGCCTAATATCAAAGATATATAGCAAACAATGATGCAAGGCTGATACTATTAACGGGCAACGACACGATAGAGTGCAAAACGAAAGCCAAGAATTGCAACCGTGGACAGCTGTTTAGACCCTGTTGGGTCTCGTCAGCACGGTGTAGCAAGTTGTGAAGTAATCAGCTAGTCGACTGATATTCACAAACCCACTAAATGCAGATGATGATGACCTCAGATGAAACTTAAATCCAAATCCTTTCCCACTGGCCAACGTGGCATGCAAAACGCGTGACAAAAATCCAGAATATCGTGTCGTTGCTACCATAAGAAAACTAACTGAGGACAGACACAAACTGTCCCGCAGGAAAATCATGGCCAAACCATGTTAAAAATGAGCAGCATATCGGATCTGAAAAGACCTACGGCAAAGGACCGCAAACGAAAATTCTGCCTGTTTACGTAGGTTAGGGCTGTACATAAGTTGCTCGGCAACTTTTGAGCAACTTTTCAGATTTGGAGCAACTTTTAGTCCCTCGAGCAACTTTTTGAACTTCGTGCAACTTTTTTTTCTTTTTTGAATAACTTTCTTGCTTTTTAAAGGCAATTTGTAACTAAAAACCGCCCATTCAAGTTCTAATTTAAGGCATCGGTTGTTTAAGCATGATTTTGCGTAAGGTAACATTTTTTAAAGAAAAAACACTATTCCCCTGGTGGTCTGCCTGTGGTAGCAGCCTAAGGTGAAAAGCGGATGTGCTCAAAAATTTAAAATGATGAAGCTGAGTGATAATCCATGCTCGAGTGAAGATGATGAATATTCAGATCCTTTAGAAGCAGCAGCTAGTGCTGGAGCTAGATTAAAAAGCATATATTAGCAAACTCTTGTTCTTAGGCCATCGTAGCTTGATTAAGAAAATAACACAAACAGCGGTGATAAACATTGTATTCCAACGCATTTTTACATAGAACTTAACGTTTCGTATGCTAATCAACATACATTTTCAAAAGTGACGGTTACAATTTTTGAAAACTATATATATATCGTAAACATAAGAGGTCTGGAACCTAGACTGAGAAATATGATCTGCAGCAGTACGTGTATAAAAACATAATGAGGAGAAACAGCTAAAACAGCAACAACTTCTCACTACTAATATTGACATTAAGGGAAGGCTTTAGCTCTTGAATGAACAAAGTCTCTTTAATTTTGCAGTGAAATTCAGTTTTTCCGGACGCTAAAATGTCAAAATGATCCCATTTAATGTCGTGACCAGTGGTTTTCACATGATTTTCACATGAGGGCCTTGAAATGTTCTGTTTTTCTGTCATGGAGTCTTCGTTTTGTTTTGCCGATGTAGAATTCATCACAGTTCCAGCAACCAGCTTTATAGATGACCTTGGACCTCTGAGATCGGTTCAAGCGATCTTTGTATGGAAAAAAGGATTTGATGTGGCGTGTGTTTTGGAATATGATCTTGAGGTTGACGAAAGAGTAGAAATTAGCAAAGTTTGTTTTGTTCAAATACAATCACGTGGAAGGCAATACAGAGAATCAAATTTTTATGATTTGGGTTGAGAGAGACTCAGTCTTACAATATTGATGAGTCAGTATGATATAATTATGCATACAATATCTATGCAAAGCGAAATCTATTTGTTAAATCTTTATTTAAGTTGTTAATCAAACTCTTACACTAAAAAATTAAAGCAACTTTTGGGCAACTTTTGAGCAACTTTTAGAGTTTTGGAGCAACTTTTGAGCAGCTTTTTTGGAAATTAGAGATGTGGACAGCCCTAATGAAGGTATGTCTTGGCATTAGCTGGATGGCCGCCATGTTGCGCGACGTCGTCGTTGGGCGCACGCGCCCGTGACCCATGCCGCTAGCCATTTTCACCATGAGAAGAGAGTTGCATGGGTTTGTAGCGGAGCTCTGGCGGCCTGAAGGGCCGCCAAGCGGAGCTCCATAATTATAGAAAAAACCCACATGTACGCATAGAAAAAGGAACCCATGCAACTCTTTTCTTATGGTCAAAATGGCTGGCGGCATGGATCCCGGGCGCGTGCGCCCAACGACGACGACGACGACTGACCTACAGCTATATATTATTTCTAATATCGGCAAGACCACAGCGACAAACCAATGCAAAAGGGTGCCGGATCTTTGGAACCTGGTTCAGTTAAAATCGAGATACTATGCAATTTAAAATCAGTTAAAATCAAAAGATACGATGCTTTTTTATTTCTTTTCTTCTCTTCGCCGTGGGGATCAATCTACCGTTTTTTGCATAGTAATTTTCTATTTCTATGCATACATGTGATCCTGTTCCTATATTCATGGGGCTCCGCTTGGCGGTCCTTCGGGCAGCCGGAGCTCCGCTATTATTTATTAAGCTAACTGCACGGTATCTGTTTCACCTTCAGTGGAAGTTTTCGTGACGGCCTGAAAAAGCGTCGTTGGCTGTCACAGAACAGTGCATGATTTATCTCTGGGTTGACAGACTGCACATTAAACTTCTGATCATTTTGTACCAAGCCACAAAACTTGGAAAACTGCTCTGAGATTTTCCAAAGAGAACGCGTGTGGATCCTGGGCATTTCAAATTTGAAGGTTTAGCTTAAGAACAAATAGATCCTTTCTAGTTATGTGCGGTGACTTAAAGCAATGACCAGGAGCATTCATTTTTAGCTATAGTTATGAAAAAGATGATTTGTATTTCGATAACCCTAAAGAAACAAAATGGTATGTGCAATAACAAAGTTTGACTATAGCTTTCGCTGCTAAATCAAACTAAGCTTTGGTCTCTGGTAGCTAAAAGTGGCTACCAGGCTTGAGTTACAATCCTATGCAATAATTGCTGCTTTTTCACAGAGATACAAAGGAATCAGCTTTTAAATCATTCGTAATGCGTGCTGTGAACCATAAATAAGACAGCATCTTTCAGTCACCAAATCAGGTCAAAGATCAACCTGTAAAACGGCATGCCGAAAAATGATGGACAACCTGAACAAAAAGGCGAATGGAATGCAGTCCGAGTTATTTCACAGCAGCAGTAAAAATAGGGAAAACCTTTGCTTGCTGCCTATTTCTTGTCGTTACCCTGGTCGAAAATAGTTTGATCACAATAATTATATAGAAATAAAGACGAAAACAATGCAAATAAGAGGCAACTATTTTATTCCGATCTTCTTAGTTTTTCTGTCGATTCTCATAGAGATTTGCAATAAATTCTGTCTTTTTAGAGGTAAACAAAGCTTGCTTATGCAAATATGTGTTTTTCGTTGTGTCTAAAAAGTGAGAACCTTGTCCAGATCGCAGAGATCGATTTCGAACTGTGTTTTTTCCGCATTGTCCGTCGTCGTTGGTAGGCTCAAAGCTGTGTCCCTTCTTCACCCTCACTCCTTGGGTAGGTGCAATTGTCTTGTCCTCCTCACATTTCTTCGGTTCCATTTTAAATACACAGAAAAATTTCAAAATTGTGAATCAGGTAAGGATATTAAACTTTATCGCAGATATCTATCTTCTTGCGATCGCCTTCGCGTCAATAATCACTTTCTAACCTCTTTCAAGCTCAAATCACCGAAAACTCCAGGCAAACAATCAGTCGACGCTGTAAAAAAGAAAAAGCAAAGAAATGTGTTGAGGAACGGTACCTATTGTGACAGGGCTTTTCTATGCTTGGGTCCTTCGAATATTTAGCAATTACTGAATGAGGCTGAGTAGGATATGAAGAATTCTGCAGATGGAGGAGGGTGTTATAACACCCTCCGAGATCTAGACAATTCTTCATATTCTGCAAAAGCTGAATTAAATATCATTTTGCTTTGTTATTCATTCAAAACACTTCTCCGTTCTTACAGTAGCTTTGCCGTTTTACTGCGAGGATCATACTTCACTTACGTTTGACATCATTGGCTCAACATGACAAAGTCTTTCCAAATTTAGTCAACAGCAGCTGGTTGTAGTGAATTATGCGTGCTATTTTAACCAATCAGAAACGAAGAAATATTTTGAATGAATAACAATAATATGACCTTACTGGATGCTTTCGTATGGGATAACTTGCTGTTCTACGAGATCGCGACCCAGTGGTCAAAAACCATTTTCATTGCTCATGCAAGCTGTGCCGTAAATCCTTATATCTGGTTTGGTTTCAGTGAAAGCATGCAAAGCAACAAAATACGTAGAGTGTTTAAATCAAGTACTTCATTGTCAATATGGTCGAGTAGAATTTTAACGAGAATTGTCTTCAATATTCGACAACACAGAAGAAGAAGAATCAAAATTAGGCCGAGAAGCCTAATTTTACATTCAGTTGTTTGAGAACCGGAACTGAATCTCCTCCAGTAATGATCAGCGACATTGTTGCACAAATTCGATCTGCTTACCTTCCGTCAACAGCCATGGGTATACTGCTCTCATCAAAGGGGAATCGTTGTTTGCAATACTTGGTTGATTAACACAAGAGCTTCACTGAGTCTTTATCAAATAGAGCTAAATCTCAGTTCAGAAGTTCCTAAGAAATCTGAGCCCGATGTATCTCACAAAAAGTTCCCAAATACAACTGCAATGGCTTCTTTGTATCTTTTCTGCCATAACATCGCCTCTGCTTCTTCCTTGGCCAAGATTTCCGCCATATTTGCACACCGTCTCCATAGCTTCGCTCTCCTGTCCTTAAGGAATGTTCCGTCCTTTTCTAAGTGGTCGGCCATTTGAAGCTGTTTCATTTTGCTTTTGACTGCCTCCTCTATGTTCCGCTAAAATATCGGGAAAACGTTTGCGATTTAAACAATTGAATAACCCACAAGAACTCAGGAAATAATGCTAGTTCTGGCTACAACGACTTTTTATGCAACTCAATCGGCATTATGTCAGCTTGGTAATTACTTTAAACTGTTTCCGACTACTTATATATAATTCTTACCTCAATTATTTCATTTTCTTTTTTAAATTGATTCATTCTCCTCTTAGCGTATTCAGCCCTTCTCTCGGCGAGTTTGGAAGCAACTTCACGTCCGAATTGCTTTATGTCATTTCGTTGTCGCTCGGCTTCGTATCCCGACACGAAGATTGGCGAAGATCTTCCGAAATCACTTGTCGGGGGAAGCTTTTCTTTTATCTGCCAAAGGAAAAAAGTATAAAATCGTGCTTTAATTTACATTGCTACAATTTATCTTTGATAATTTCATTTTATACAGACACAAGTGTTTTACTGGAATATTCACTACTCTTAAAATTCTTTGGAAACAGTATATCCGGGACTCGAGTAGCGTATTTTTTAGATCAGTCACCGGTGAGGAAATTGATGACGTCATTTCCTGCTTTTTCACCGTTGTTTATGCAAACAGTCAGTGAAAATGACAAGAAATAAATTCGTGTCTATGCGATCCTTGAAAATGTTATTTTCTCGTTTTAAAACAATATTCTACTCAAACGCTGAACTCTTTCGCAAAAGATTGCTTTTATACTATGCATGCCTTCCCCGATAAAATTCATTTCGCGCTGCCTTGTGATATCCTCTAGATAAAATATCGACGTTGCTATAAAAATGTCACAAAAGGTTCAATTTGTTGTCGCGAGGAGACCATACACGGTAAGAAGAAATTTAATTAATTTTAGTAGCAGTGTTTGCCATATTATGTCTCCTCAGATCACATTCATAAAATATTAAGAGGTTATTTTCACGTTTAGGCTCATTTGTGAAGAGAACTTTTTGGATAAGTGGATACTGAATTATAAAACAATATCAGGGAGCGCGGTGTTGCTATCTTTAAAGATGATAAGCGGAAGGAGATAACTCCTGGATTTTTTTAAGTCAAAGTAGGCCTTACGCTCGTATAAACTGAGAAAGGTCGAGATGGGTCGATGGCAACTCAACACGAAGAAACACTTCGCAAAGAAAAAAAACTGGGACTCAACTGCAGAAATGTTCCTGTTACGTAAATATATAAAGACTCCAAGGAAACTGCGCAGACGAGAATTCACGGTAGTAGCATTCGAGAAGAGTCGCATCAGATCACCTCCATTAAATATTAAGAGGTTATTGGCGCGTTGAAGTGCACTTGTGAAGTGAATTATTTTATAGTGAATACTGAATGCTAAACAATATTAGAGAACATGGTGGTGCTATCTCAAATGATGATAAGCAGAAAGCAACAAGTTCTGGATTTAGTCAAAGTAGGCCTTTTACTTAATTAATTCAACTGATGGAAGTTTAAACAGAGAAACTAGTAATTTCATTTTTTACAGACACGAGTGTTTTACTGGAAAATTCACCACTCGTAATTTCATACAAAACTACATCCGGGATCCGAGTGGGGTATTTTCTATATCCTCACCGCTGAGGAAATTGTTCACGTCATTCCCTGTTTATTCACGGTTGTTTCTACAAATAGTCAGTGAAAATGAAGTGCGATATATTCGTGTCTATAAAATAAAACCGGTTCACGGTCCTTTAAAGCCGGATATGAAATGGTTTTGTCGCTCGCTGCGTTCTTTCATAAAGTATCGTTTTTATACCATTCGAAATAGTATTCATATTTTCTACGCCGCCGTGTAATATTTTCCATATAAATTATTGCGCGTGCATTTTAGCTGCAAAACGGTTTCAAGCTGTTAAATTTGTAGTTACGAACAGAGCATGTACGTCATGAATAAATTAACGATAGCAGCATTCGAGAAGAGTTGCATCAGATCACATTCATTAAATATTTAGAGCTTATTGTCATGTTAAAGTGTACGTGTGAAGTGAATTATTTTATAGTGAATACTGAATTCTAAAAAAATATTAGAGAACGTGGTAGTGTTATCTTAAATGATAATAAGCAGAAGGCGACAAGTCCTGGTTTTCTTTTAGTCAAAGTAGGCCTTTTGCTCGATTAATTCAACTGATAGAAATTTAAACAAAGAAACCGAGAAAGGTCGAGATGGATCGATGGCAACTCAACACGAATGAACACTTCCCAGAAAAAACTGCGACTGAACAGCCGAAATGTTCCTGTTACGTAAATATAAAAAGACTCCAAGGAAACTGCACAGGCGCGAAAATATTTTCCTCCGGCCAGCAGTCCTCTCAAGCGCGATCGCAAATGTGGTGCAAAAAAGAATTCTCTCAATTGTGCATAACCATGTGCCTCTGTCGCCTCCTATATCTACCATTGGATTCCTTCTGTGCTGTTTAAAACAAAGTGGCAAACGATGGTTTGCTCCTTAAAAGTCTTAATGTTCATTACCTCAGCTATGTTAGCAATCGGAGGGTACAGCAGTTCCGGTGACCGAGGTCTCTCACGGTCATCACCAATCGGGATGAAAACGTTGTTTCGCGGGGACGTGGGGCTGTCGGCTCGCTGTATCTTCACCACAATGCTGGACAAATCCTGCAGGAAAAAGAAAACAAACTGAATCAGTAATCAGCTCAATAAGTTTCCTTTTACATATTCTCAGACTAGATATAAAATTTCTATACCATGATTTCCGACATCATCTTTCCCGTAATAAACGAGTTCTTCTCTTGGCGCATTTATAAATACGATTGGAAGTTAAAAGAATAAGTAAAACAGTATATATTTCCCACCGGTAGACTGTCCCTTGTGAGCAAAGGAACGCACTATGGCCGCAAACAGTTAACTCTTAAATTTTAAACTCCTGCAACAAAAGACGTCGGGTTAACTTTGTGCGCCCACGTTGCGGGAAAAGTGACGTGCTTTTAATTGCTGATGTATGTTTTGAATACTATTGGTGTGACGTTTTTGGAAAATTCACGAAGGAGGGCCATAGTTTTCGATTTGATACTAGTATCATTTAAGCCCTTCACGTAGGTGGTAGTTTTTCAGAGGTATGCAAATTGAAAAACAGGAACCACATTGTCTGTATTTTTCTTTAACTGTAAACGCACGCGTGGTAGACAGAGTTCCTTGTAACGTTCTGTATTCGACTCAGTTTCAATGTTATTTATAATTATACAGTATTTATAGGAACCTTGAGAGTGTAATGACGGTCCCAAATGACATGATCATCTTCGAGATTTGAAATGGACTTGTCTTCATATGAGGCTGAGGAAAAGAAAAAAATTGATATTGATGCTGAAAAACTCTCCTCAAATGCAAACCAAGCCAGTTTTATTCAAAACACATGGAAATACAATTGAAAAAGTATGAAGACAATTTACAATTTAAATTACACATTGCAAGAGACTACGATCTAAGAGAACACATCCCCCATACATGGCCCTCTTCCCATGATAAACTTTTTATATCTAATTTTTGCGCGTGGTCAAGCTGCGAGGCTATTTAATTTTAGGAAAGACACCTGATTGGCCAATTTAAATGATGTAATAACATTGAGGTTTAATTTTAACAGTTAATCAGTTACGCAAAAAACTTTTCGTCGGGATTGTTGAAGCGCATTTCGTAAGGTCATAGGAAGAATAATTCTAACTGTCTGGCGCTTAGAAAGAGCTTTCCAAAGAGTAGAAAACAATGATGCAAGGCTGATACTACGTAGAGAGCTTAACGGGGCAACGACATGATAGAGTCCAAACTGAAAGTCATGAATTGCAACCGTGGACAGCTGTTTCGACCTTATTGGGTCTTGTCAGCACAGTGTAGCAAGTTGTGAAGTGATCAGCTGCTCGACTGACATCCACAAACCCACTAAATGCAAGATGGTGATGACCTCAGATGAAACTCAAATCCAAATTCTTGCCCATTGGCCAATGTCAGATGCAAAACGCGTGACAAGGGACAATAGGAAAAATCCAGAATATCGTGTCGTTGTCGCGATAAGGAAAAACTGCGGACAGACACAAACTGTCCCGCAGGAAAATCATTGCCAAACCATGTAAAAAGTGAGCATATATTTCCAAAGAGATCTTTTTCTGTTTAGGCCGTTCAGTACTTTTCGAGAAACGACTTTCGGGTGACTGTTATGAATGCAATTCTTGTCAGCAGCTAGAGCGCCTAATGTGAACCAGTCATGCAGAGAAATGACAAGACTAATTTCCGACGTAAAAATCACGATAAACACATAGAAGATAATTTTTCTGACCAGCAGTTTCAAAAGGCTTTCCAGATAGGTCTCTCTCAGGGTCTCTACCGATCCAAACGATGTTTTAGTTCGTTCCAGAGAAGCACTTTTTTCGGCGTGGACCTCCCTGAAACTCTGTTTCATATTACAAAGCAATTTCGAAATTAAATATGCAAATATTTACATCGGGATTTTCGGACCGAAAGTTCTAACAAACGGGAAACAAGTATTGTGCTGTCCTGCGCTTTCAATAACCTTTCCAAAGAGATGCTTTTCGATTTAATCCGTTCAGTACTTTTCGAGAAACGAGTTTCGTGCGTGTTTATTGGAATGCAATTCTAGTAAATATTACACAGCACTTCCGATATTAAATAAACAAAGATTTGCACCGTTTTTTTTTTGGAGTGAAAGTTCTAACAAACGCGAAACAAATATTTTTACGGTGGCTTGTTAGGGCCATCAAAAGTACCTCTCTCTTTTTTTTTTTACTTCCACAGTTAATAACTGTCCATCGACAGTTATTAACTGTTGATCGACACTTATAACTGTCGATCGACACATAACTGTCGATCGACACTTATAACTGTCGATCGCCACTTATAACTAGCGATCGACACTACATCAAAACAAGGAGCTATTTAATAACCTGATGAGAAAATTATGACTGAGATCATCCTTTCTTGTTATCTGCTTACCTTTCCTTGGCCATTTTTGCCCGGAATCAGTAGAAAGCAGTAACTTCTCCCTAAGAGCATCAGGGACGTCACAACCCTAATGTCGTTTAAAAGCAAGATACGCCGACACAATATAAGTGAACTTTTAGATGATGGCTGCGCAGGCTGTAGCCTTTGTTCATTTTGACTTCGGTATATTTTTACTATAAATCTCGTAATTAAATAACGATATTTTACCTACTACAGTATATAGTTTTTTTAGTTTGTATATTCTCCCCTAATTGGTGTCCCCAAATTAGTAAGGGATTCTATTTTCCCTGGCTAGACGGCTTTTGACACTTTAATAAAGTTTCTATCTATCTATCTATCTATCTATCTATCTATCTATCTATCTATCTACTTCACAGATGGAGAATTTCCTACGTCTAATTAATTTTCAGTTAACATTCATTTTATTCAGTTTCTCCAAAATGCCTCACGAGTTTACAGCGAGTGTTTGTGAGCTACTATGCAAAATTGACCCGCATGCGTTGGATCATCAAGCTATTGTACTTCTCAGCTCATTCTGCGCTTCTATGTAAATTTAACAGATTGAAATGTTTATGATGTTAAAAACACAGATTGCACGTGTTCGCCATCTTTGCACGTTGCACCGCGGAGGCCCGGTACCCAGTTCTACGTTTCGACAGTTATAAGTGTCGATCGACAGTTATAAGTGTCGATCGATCGACAGTTATAAGTGTCGATCGCCAGTTATAAGTGGCGATCGACAGTTATAAGTGTCGATGGCCAGTTAATAACTGTCGATGGACAGTTATTAACTGTCGAAGTAAAAAAAAAAGAGGTACTTTTGATGGCCCTAACAAGCCACCGTATATTTTAGCTGTCGTGCGCTTTAAAATACCTTTCGAAAGAGATCCTTTTCGCTTCAATCCTTTGGGCACTTTCCGAGAAACGACTTTCAAGCAGGTTAGAAATTCGAGTCTTGGCACTTTGTGTTAATCATTCATTATTCATGCTGGGGAATGACACGACTTCTGTTTTACGGCTTCGGAGAAGCACGTATAATTTTCCTGCCCAGCTCTGAAAATGATTTCCAATGCTAACAGTGCGGCAGTTCAACAGAACAAACTGATTTTTTTTTCTCTTAGCCCGCTACTGAAATTTTCAATTTCTTATTTGGATAGACACAACCTGATGACCGTTGGCCATTGCTTGCGTGATCGGGGGCCTGGACTAAAAATAACTTTGACAGTGTGACGCGAAGCTTAAAATAGATTTAAAAAGATTATCATAGGGCTCGGGGATATGTTCTCTCACCTTATTTTCTCTTGTGATATTATATATTTGCGCTCTGAGAACGGCTGAAAACATCGACGGCAATTCCAATGATTTGAATTTTAATTGGAGAAGGCTGGAAACACGCAGTTTTGCAGAATGCAGACAAGGATTGAGGCAAATTCTCTCCGAGTTAAAAGAAAATATCATTATAAATAGTACCTCCGGTTTTCTGTTTTGTGAATTTTCGTGGTAATCAAAGCCGGCATTTAAACGTGTCAATATATTCGC
Organism: Catalaphyllia jardinei; assembly: GCA_022496165.2. Classification (NCBI taxonomy): domain Eukaryota; kingdom Metazoa; phylum Cnidaria; class Anthozoa; order Scleractinia; family Caryophylliidae; genus Catalaphyllia; species Catalaphyllia jardinei. The sequence continues at coordinate 35,557,750 of CM042749.1, forward strand.
AACTGATTATATTTCTATAACCTCTTTACAATGTGCGGTCTCAGCTCGATGTGGATCTGTCTGTGCTGCTCCTTATGTTGAAACTTTCTCGGAAAGCAATTTTTAGGTATATTTTGTTTCCGCAAACGTTACTTCGGCCTCTTTGATCTTTTGATGTAAGAAGCATAAAGAAAAATAGCTCTCCAAGTTATTTGACGACTCGCAATTTGAATCGCATTTGGAGAGTAATATTACAAGGTTTAGCCACTTCTTGCATTTTAACGGTAATATAATGTTTAGAACAAGCGTTAAAAAGATCCAAGGTGGCTTAATATGCAAAATACCTTACCTGAACGGGTTGAAACGAAGAACCATGTTTCTCTGTAATTTATGAATAACGATGCGGGCTTTGTCAATTTGAAAGACCACAGTCTGTGCCTATGTGCTACCTCCTCGCACCTGAGCAGTAAGTTTTTGTATGAACTAGTCTTTTTCTTGCAGCTCAATTTAAGTCCATCAAATGCAAAACGCTTTGATGGACGCGTGACGTCATAAGAGCCAAATTTAGCTCGCACTTCTTGTTTTCATGGTCACATTGTGAGCGATTAAGTGATCTGTTATTTTTTCTAAAGTGTTTTGTACAAATACATCTACTGGGGCATCTGGTGTTTGCATGTTTTCCGGTTTAATTTTTCCCCAAAAAATTCGGGCAATGTTCTAAGTGTCAAAAAAACTTAATTTCTTAGCGTTATTCCTGATTCGGCGGGAAAGAAATCACAGCCAGGTTTTTGTCTTTTAATTATGTCGGAAAGCGGACGAAACAGTTTTACAGAAAAAGACAGATACGAAATTCATATCTGATTTAAGATTACGTTTCTGTTGTTAGTTTTACAACGATATGTTTCAGTTTTATTGCGGTGGCTTCACGTTTGTTAAATTGAGAAGACAACATACTATTGATGGTTTTAAGACATAAACATTTCTAACTGAAGAGGTTTTTATTTAGTGGAAACTACGGATGTTTTCGGAGTGGGAATATATCTAGTTTCTTATCAGTACAAACGCATACGTGTTTCAGCTGGGAATACATAGATTTCAAGACAAGCCGCTTTGGAAAGTTGTTCCGCTGCAAACAAACTAGAATTATTCATTTAGTCATTGACGCCACGTTTGCAATTACATGGATTTAGGTTTTCACAATACTTTAAAGTTGACGAAATTTTCATATTGCTTTTCAGCAAGAGCAATTTAGGTCTCAACGTCGTTTTCAAGTCGAAGATCTAATTTACTTGTTTTTTAGGAACAAACAAACATGAAGAAATTCAGCGGGAGCTAGTATTTAATAATTTTCAGTCGTTTCAATTTCAAATTATTTCACAGAAAATTGTTTCAGAAACATTCCACTTTGAAACCCATAAAACCTTGCTTTTTCTAACAGTCTGTTAACTTTTTTCTTTAACAAAGCGAAATGATTTTTAAAGGTCTTTAAATATTGAAGTATTTGATACCGCGATCTTACAATGAGTCAGGACTTTATTATATATACCCAATGTTTGCAAAGATTCCCAAATGACTTGTCTTTGGAGACAAATGTTAGCAGTGTATGGAAAATGAAGCGCATTCCACCTAGAAACCAGACATTTAGCATCACTAAATTCTCTCCAGTATTTTTTCCAGTCTCTAAGATTACACTATATGAATATTTTAAAGTAAATTAAATAAGAAATCAATGATTGACAAGTGATTCCCGAGGCCATATCATCTTGTAAATATTCTAGATGGCGGCATGATCGACTGTAGACTCGCCTTCATATCTTCGTTTTTTACTCTCAGGTTCGTACACGGCAAGGTTTTGAGGGGAAATTCTATAGCCTCATCAGTCTTCTTACGTAACGTTTCGTTGGTTAAGGTTATAGTGTCATCGTGGCGTTCCCTGAGGGAAGATATTTTTACAACATTTTAAAACTTCTCAAGCCGAAAAACAGGAACTCAAGAGAAAATTGTAATCATTTTAAAACACTTGAAGGCCGACCAGTCATAGAACAGTTAAATTGAGAATAAATCCATGATAGATTTTTTTCGCTACTTTTAGAACTGAATTGAAGCACGATTGTCATAAACAGATGTCTAACTTCTCTTTCGTGTTGCGGAAAAACAGCGATATTATTAACAAGTCATAAATTTGAAGTTACTGCCTCGAGATGATCTTTGCAAACACAAAAAGAGAAAAAAAATGTATTTAATGGTTAAAATTTTGGAGGAAAAAACTAACCAAAAATGTTTATGTCCTTGCGTGATCCATTTGACAGAGAGTGAGAAGTTTTTAGCAGTGTGGAAAATTGAACTAGTAATCCGACGTCATTAATACAAGGATTTCCTCGTTAAAATCACGTGACCGCGTAATACTTCATACCTATAATACATATCACCTCGGCAACTTTGTTCAGTTATTCACAAACCTTGACCGCATTATTCTTTTTCCTTTTCCCACTCAAACATTTGCACTGAAAATAGCCTGGAACACTTTTCAAGCTCCCGAATTTAGGAGAAAATATTACGATAAAAACGAAGATTCCTAAATACGAATTTGAATTGATTTAAAAGCGGTAAAATTTAGACTATTCATAAGCCACATTAAGCCAACTTTTACATCACGATTGCGGCTGATCATCTTGCGTGGGATAAAAGCCAAAACAAATGTGCAAATGTTCTCTGAGGAAGAAATAACACCTAAAAAAGGCGTTGGGTTTTACTGTTACAAAGGTGCAAAGCCAGTATAAGTATGTTTTGTTATTTATTAAAATTAAGCATTTATACATGGCATATATATGAAATGCCTTATTTGTCGATTAATCCTTATAATTTGAATGTATACCTTTTAACAACAAATTCCTTTCCTCAAAATTGCAGTCCGTCCTTGAAGTAATAAATAGATCGGTTTACATACATGGTCTTTATACAATTTCCATACATGAAACGTATAATTCTTAAGAGAGAATGTCCTCCAAGACCACGTAAGATCACAAAAAAGTGGCACAAGCTTGAAAAATTGATTTCCCTTGTCTTTTGCTCAGAGATACCCCATGGTGAGTTAATAAACGTGGTGTATTTGTTTTGTTCAGATTTACTTTTGTTTTCCAAAAAAATTGGAAAAATTGTACATGATGTCAACCGCTACAAAATGGTGGACATTAAAGGGCCGAGTATCAACACAAGAACTTGCAAAGTGCAAAAGCAAGTTCGCTTTTTTTCTGTTTGTGTATTTGTATGGAAGGTATTGGAACTATTTAAGCTAAAAACCAGGAGTTTTCATCTAAATTTGAATTCACAGCGCGTGTTTAAAAACGACCAATATTTCATGGTTTCAAAATCTAATTTTGGAGCGTTTTTTCAAGACAAGTTTTCCCTACGCGGTATAATTCCTAATCACTTGAGATTTAAGTTGTGATTAGTAGAAATGCTCTTCTTTTCAAAGATATAAAGATTAGTTTGGGGCTTTTAATTACTGCGCGGAAAATGGCCGCTCTATTTCGGGAAATTCGCTACATCAAGGTGTCAACAACTAAAAATAATCTAATTCATTCTCTGCTGTCGAACCCAAAATTCCGAGTAAATCTAGTTCTTAGCATCCTGTTAAATAAAAATTCAATATTATAAACTCACCTTGTAAATCTTGTGGCTTTAGATGGGGCTTTATCCATATTTTCTCACTCAAACTGTTATCATCGCTTCGGTGTAACCAAATGACGCAATAAACAAGCATACCGTACGGCTCTTGCACGAAACATCGAAGTTTTGTCAGATTTAACCATATTTTAAATTCATACGGCTATTCGCGCCAGTCCCTTGCAGGGCGAGTATAAATAAGAGCTCCGCATATCATTTCGGCCCAGTTCGCGTTAGAATCCTTCCTGCACAGAACCGTGTTATGGCTGACGCTCAAGTTCCTGTTCAAGCTGCAGTTCCAGCCGCCTAAGCTCTTGTTCAGCCTCCAGCTTCTCCAGCTAATGTTGACAATCCTCAGCAAAACCCAACTCCTTTGCAGGTATTGATTTCATTTCTGGTTATTTGCTCGCTCGACTGCTTTAGTTTTTCCCCGATTCGTCTTCGCCTTGTTATTCCACGTAGCTGTTTGTTAGTGCCGTTTTCTTCGCTTCGCAAACTCCGGTTTCAGTTGTGCTTTTATTTTCCCAGCGGCCCCCTTCCCCAGTTTCCACACGTTTTAAGCTTATTTGTCATGTTTTTT
>CM042749.1:35574969-35593249 GCA_022496165.2 Catalaphyllia jardinei
GAGTTGTATAAATAGACGAAAAGCTAGACAGTACCAAATTAGAACTTGAAATTGGCGGCAATTTGTTTCTTCTTGTGATAACCGACAGCGACGAGTTATTGAATTTGTAATTAATCAATTAATTAATTAATTAATTAATCAATTAATCAATCAATTTAAATTATTATTACTGCAATTTATAGCTTTCTTTCCCCTATCAGGGGCGGCTTAATTCGCTGACTTATAGGTTATTGTTATGACTGATACTTTGAAAAGACATGGCTTTCCGAATGTTACTGATACCGGAAAATATTTAGAATTATTTACGACCCAGGAATTAAATAAACAGCTACATCTTTTAAACTCGAGGGTTTTGTTGTTTAGTTACAGGCAACACTCTCGATCGCTTATGGTTTATGTCGTTTTGTTAAAATCGTATCTGAGAAGTCCGCATCAAAGGAATCGAGTCTTTTTGCGGTGTATGAACAAATATTCCTTGCGACCAGATTTGTTATCTACGACTGAACTCCTACGAATTTTTGAGAGTAAACAAATGTTCCTTTCAGCGCGACGCTAAGATTCTAGTATTGAGACTCTATAGGGAAACATGAAGTTATTGTTCGTCACTTACGCGCAAAAATAACGTCTGATCACCAACCAACTAAAGAGTCCTGGGGACGAATTGAGCGTGCAAAAGGACGGATAAATCCCTTGGTCTGAGTGAGTACTCAGTTTAATTTTACTGGTCGCTTGTATCTGATCCATTCTTGTCTGTCGTGCCAAACACTGCACTAAAATGATCCCTGACAGTACAGATGCAGCTGCCACCGCTCCAAGCCAAGCACTAGTGTCCGAGTTATTTTGCCCACCAATACAAACATGGGTTTTAAGCGACACAACCTTGTTCAAGATAACCGCAGCGGCTACAATCATCATTTTTCCCGTTTCCATTCTTCTAAACATTTTAGGGATCTTTGTTGTAAAAAAGAGAATAGACTTGCAAAGACACAACTCGAACATTCTGTTGGCAAGCATGGCGGTAGCTGGTGTTTTAGTGGGTGCTGTTTCCATGCCATTAACTGCCATTTCAGATGTGTTAGTCCTTGCTAAGTTTCTGAACGCGGGAGTTTTCTGTGGAATAGCTTTCGTGAACGACACTGTATTGTACATCGGCAGTTGTTCGTCTGTATATCATCTCACTGTAATTGCTTGGGAGAGGTATGTGGCGATAGGAGAGTGGGCAAATTACAAAGTTATTGTTACCAGAGATCGTGTTAAGAAGTTTGCAAGAACTGCTTGGCTGTTGGCCGCATTGACACCAATCCCACCAAGCATAATGAGAATCGCCGGTGTCGACTACAAGTACCTTCTATTCGTCGACATAGCTTGCGTCCTCCCGGGAACTGTGTGCCTGATGTTAATCGGCTATTTCCACGTACGTGTTTTTCTCGGTGTGCGCAACCAAGAAACTGAAAAGATCAGACTGAATTTCGGTTGTTTGGTCAAAACCAAGCTCGCCACCAAAGTTGCCAAAACGACAGCCATCCTAACAGTGGTGGTGTTAATTTCGTTCATTCCGTCGTTAGTCTTCCTGCTCTTTGGAGAGATTTTTCCCGCACTTCGCAGAAGCTCGTTTTTCCGTTGGTCGATGATGCTTGCTCAGCTAAACTCTCTCTTCAACCCTGTTCTTTATTGCTATAGAGATCGCCGCTTCCGAGGCGCATTTTCAGAAATGCTAAAGATGAAAAAGCCGGCAGCCAGAGATCAGAGTAGTAATAAGAGGCGAATTGATCCTGCCCAGTTACTGGACAACTTTCAAAAGATCGAACTCGTGCCAAGATCAGGATCAAACAGCATGGCTACCCCAGTAAGCAATGATATTCGAGCAACTGGTGGGCAAGTGAGGCGAGAGAGATTTATGTCATTTCCAACGCCCTCAACAAAGGTAATGATCTGTTTCGATGTTCACCCACCAAAAATCATTACAACAGCCCTAGAAATCCAAGTTGAAACCGATGCTACGCCAAAAGACAACTGACCAAAGTCATGTTCAAGCAATTAGCGACCAGCGTCAAACCTCTGTCCAGGCCTCTTCCGAGGTATCACTTCACTTTCAAGCCTTCCGGCACCATGTCCATGAAAAAATAAAGTCAAAGTCCTTGGATGAACGCTTATTCGTCGCCACGACTGCTAGTCAGCAAAAATGTCAACACGGAGTGGAGACAAAACCAAGAACATCCCTACCAACTTTTTGAAAATATAAGATGACGGAAGACACTTTTAGACATTGCACCCAGTTCTTCCGCGCAAATAATCGCGCCATGGGGGCGTGGATGTTTTCGTGGAGGGTTTGTTTATGTCGTTTCGTTTCGTTCCAAAGTAAAGGGGAACCTGAAACGCTGTGGGGATGTCTTCTTTGATATTTTGATTACAAGCAAGGCAGCCTCAGCTCTTGGTATGCATGTTTTAATACACTTCGAAACTTTGATTGGAGTTTAAATCGTAAAAGACCAATGTCCCCTACACAAAGAAAAACGCGGTGTTTAGATAACTGCTAATTTCCAATTAAAGTTTCTCTATAGATATGACGCGCTTTTAGCAAAAAGCTTGCCCTATATATTTTACTTATCTCATTTTCGCCGTTAATTGACGGCAAAAAATCGGAACGATATATACCAGTAGGAATAAATCTCGCCGTTAATTAACGGATAAATCCGGATAAACAAATAATATACCAGTGGGAATAGGTTTCGCCGTTAATTATAACGGCTAAAAACGAGATATACAAATAACTGTGGGTATGCATTTCGCCGATAATTAAAGGCTAAAAACCGGAACATGTAACTGTGGGTATGCATTTCGCCGTAATTAACTAAGGGCTAAAAATCGGAACAATACATAAATGTAGATATGCCTTTCGCCGTTAATTAACTGCTAACAACCGAAACAATATATAACTGTGAATATGCGTTTCGCCGTTAATTAGAGGCTAAAAATCGGAACAATATATAAGTATGGGTATCAGTTTCGCCGTTAATTAACGGCGATAATTCGGGTCAATACATAATTGTGGGTAAAAATTTTTCCTTAATTAACGGCTAAAAACCGAAAGAATAATGTGAATGTGGGTACGATTTTCGCCATTATTTAACGGACAAAATTCGGATCAATAAGACTTCCAATAAGTCGAGTGGACTTTTACCAAGACGAGTCGTGACGACTCGAGTCGAGTCGAAACAATATATAAATGTAGATATGCCTTTCGCCGTTAATTAAATGCAGTTAATTAACTTTTCCTGCTCTATCCCATATCCTTGGTATATTTTACACTAAGCCTCTCACCACTAGACTTCCAATAAGTCGAATCGACTTTTACCAATGAAGTAACAGAGAATTAACTCTGAAGTGTAAATTTTAGTGCTAATTTAACCCATGAATAACCCACTGGGCGTTAGCCCTAGTAAAGGGAATCAGGGAACCACACGAGGTAAAGAAAAATCTTTTGACCTCGGTAGGAATCGAACCCACGACCTCCGGATTAGATCTACCGTCAATCTGCCGACTGAGCTACGAGGTCGGACAGAGAAAGTCGGGGTCGATTTAGACGACTTTCTCTGTCCGAATCGACTTTTACCAAGACGAGTCGTACGACTCGAGTCGAGTCGAGTCGCCGACTTTTCCTGTCCTATCCCATATCCTTAGGATATTTTACTCTAAGTCTCTCACTACTAGACTGCCATTCTATCGAGTCGACTATTACCAACAGAGTCGTGACAACTCGAGTCGCGTCGGGTCGCCGACTTTTCCTACCCGAGTAGCTGACTATTCCTACCCTTTTCCTTGATGTATTTTACACTAAGTCTCCCGCCACTAGACTTCCGGTAAGTCGAGTCGATATCTACCTTAGACGACTCGACTATGTGCGGGTATATTGGACAACCCTCAGAACTTCAGATATTTATTCAAACTCCGAATCATTTTTCCCAATTCATACGCACTTTAAAAGAGCTTGAAGTTCAAGAAAGAAGAAATCTAAGCATAGAAGTCACATATAACAAAGGAAATGTAATATTACAGAACTGATATACTAGACGCAAAAAGCGAAAATTGCGTCTCTCGCATTTAGGAACACGGCCGTTAATCAATGATTAACCAACTCGATTCGACTCAATTGCTTATAGGTTTGCGAAATGGCTAACATAAACACTAGGAATTTACAAAACGCTTGACTGTGCATATAGCTACTCGAAAGTCTTGCAATGCTGAAATGTTTTCACAGCGGATTTCAAATGTCCTTATGCTTAAAAAAAAAACAAGCAGCTATGATCGATTATTATGGGCCAGCGCTGATCTAGAGATTGCAAGATATACACGAGGGGCGCTTTCCATTCGACGAAAAATTCTGATTCGAATTTTCTCTACATTGATTCCAATAGGTCCCATCCTTGATTTCAGATGGAAGATAAGATAACTTTATTTACGTGTCGAAATCTCTAGCGTACAACGTGCGCTAATTGGGGACACCTAACTAACCTAGAGCTAAAATTACTTCAAAACTACGAGATATGAAATTTATATGTATGTATGTATGTATGTATATGTATTTACATGTTTAAAATGATTGGTTAATCATTGCATAATAAACAGTCTTTACATTCAATGTCCAGTAGACTATTAAAGTTAACTTGTTTCATTCGTTTTTTAAAAAATTCCAGTGAGTCAGACATCCGAATAGATCTTTCAAGTTTTGACCATAGGAGCGGGCCTAGGTACGACAGGCTGTGTTTACCGTATGCAACTGTCCTGAATCTTGGTATTATGAAGTCTGAGTTTCTTAACTTATAATGAGTGCTAGAGACAACGAATAAGTCCGTGATATACGGGGGCGCCAGACCGTTTTTAACTTTAAACATCACGATTGCTATGTCCTGTAGTCTTCGCGTGTGTAGTGTAGGCAGGCTCGCTCTTTGTAAGAGTTCTTCATACGATGATACATTATCACAGTAGACAGAGCGTAACGCTCTTTCTTGGATTCGCTCCAGTTTTCTGGTATCGGAAGCACGACAAAAATGCCAGACAGTCTGACAATATGTAAGGTGAGGTATTATGGCGAATTTGACCATGTGTAATTTTGCCGATGTCGGGATAAGATTACGTAATCTCAAAAGGACACCCGTTTGACATGAGGCTTTTCTGCAAACCTTGCTTATATGGCTCGAGTATGTTAGCTGGTCGTCTAATGTAACTCCTAAGAGAGTTATCTCTGACTTCTGATCAATCTCAGCGTCGCCAATCACGATGTGTAAATCCTTTTGGCAATTCCTTGGACCCAGACTCATCACCTGATACTTTCCTTGTAGAAGATTGTTGTTATACCACTCAGAAATGTTGTTACCTTCCCTAGTTAAAATTCTTTCCGCCTCGTTACTAGTTTTCGCAACTGAAAACAGTTGGTGGTCATCGGCATACATAAATAGCCTGTTTTCGTCAGTGGAAAAATGTAAATCGTTTTGGAAAACATTCCAAAGGAGAGGCCCGAAGGCCGATCCCTGGGGACAGCCTCTTGTGGTCACGTGCCGGTCACTTGTCGTTTCTTGATTGATGAAATAAAAAAGACAATAAAAAAGACAGCGTCAGGAAGAAGCAGTGGAATGCTGCTAAGATATCGATGATACAAAAGCCCCCACTTTGTGTTGTTGAACAATAAGAACGAAGGCTCCTTTTTCCACGGTCCAAGCAGTTGGTTTCTCTCGCCCCCATGCCACGAGAGACTGTTCCTCTTTTAAGCTTCCTTTTCCGCAATGTTAGTCTCCTCTTGTCACCGGATGCCATATTTGTCATGGAGAGACAGATTATCTATAATGGTCAGACATTAGTTTCAGTTTTCCATATACTCAGAAAAGAATTAAAATATATACGTTTCATATATGGAAATTGTATAAAGACCTTGTATGTAAGGAAAAATGATCCATTTCTTCATTTCAAGGGTAGACATTGAAATTTTGAAGAAAAGTCGGAATTTTATGTTAAAAGCTATATGTTCAAATTATAAAGATTAATCGACAAATAATGCATTTCATATTTATGCCATATTTAATAACTTGAAAATTTTGAGAGATAAGACAACATACTTTTACTCGCTTTGATTTCAGCACTTTTGTAACATTAGAAAAACGTAATCCCTATTTTGGGTGTTATTGCTTCCTCAGGGAACATTTTCACATTTCTTTTGGTTTTTATCCCACGCAATATGATAAGCCGTAATCGTGATGTAAATGATTGGCTTTAGGTGGCTTATGAATACTATAAATTTTTCCGCTTGTAACTCATTTGAAATCCGTATTTAGTAATCTTTGTTTTAGTCCTAACATTCTCTCTTTAATTCGGCAGCTTGGAAAGGTTTCCAGACTATTTTTGGCGCAAACGTTTTAGTGGGAAGAGAAATAGGAACAATGCGGTCAAGGTTATGTTTGTGAATAACTGAACAAATTTGTCGAGGTGATATGTGTTACAGGTATGAATGATTAAACACGGAAGTCCTTGTAAAAACTAAAAACTCTTTCCCTCAAATGGATGACCCGGCGACATGAACATTTCTAGTTAGTTGTTTTTCTCTAAAATTTTGACTGTTTAAAACATTTTTTTCTGTTTGTGTGCATGCAAAGACCTTCTCGAGGCAGTAACTTCAAATTTATAAGTTGTTGATGATATCGCTGTTTTTTCCGCATCACGAAAGACAAGTTAGACATCTGTGTATGGCAATTGTGTGTCAGTTCCAAAAATAACGAAAAAAATCCATCTTGGATTTCTTCTCAATTTAACTGCATGTTTTATGACTGGTCGGCCTTCAAGTGTTTTATAATGTTTACAATAAGCTCTTGGGTTCCTGTTTTCCGGCTTGGAAAGTTTTAAAATGTTGTAAAAATAACTTCCCTCAGGGAAAGTCACGATGACACTGTAACCTTAAGCAACTGAACGTTACGTAAGAAGAGACGAGGAGGCTATAGAACTTCCCCTCAAAACCTTGCCGTGTACGAACCTGAGAGTAAAAAACGAAGATATGAAGGCGATTCTACAGTCGATCATAGCGTCATCTAGAATACTTACGAGATGATATGGCCTCGGGAATCCTTTGTCAATCATTGATTTCTTTTTTAATTTACTTTAAAATATTCATATAGTGTAATCTTAGAGACTGAAAAAAATACTTGACGAAATTTAGTGATGCTAAGTGAGCACCGGTTTCTAGGTGGAAAGCCTTTCATTTTCCATAGACTGCTAACATTTGTCTCTAAAGACAAGTCATGTAGGAATCTTGGCAAACATTGGGCAGATATGATAAAATTTCGACTCATTGTAAGATCGCGTTATCAAATACTTCAATATTTAAAGACCCTTTAAAAATCACTTCGCTCTATTAAAGAAAAAATTCAGCACGACTGTTAGGAATTACAAGGTTTTATGGGTTTCAATGTCGAATGTTTGTGAACCAACTTGAAATTGAAACCACTGAAAAATATTAAATACTACCGCCCTCTAAATTTCTTTATGTTCGTTTGTTCGTGAAAAAACAAATAAATTAGTTTTTCGACACCAAAACGACTTTTAGACCTAAATTGCTCTTGCTGAAAAACATGTCTTGAAGCAGTATGAAAATTTCATCAAATTTAAGGTAATGTAAAATCCCAAACCCATGTAATTGCAAACGTGGCATCAATGATTCAATGAATAATTCTAGTTTGTTTGCAGCGGAAAAACTTTCCAAAGCGGCTTGTCTACGTATTCCTAGCTGAAACACGTATGCGCCTGTTCTGATAAGAAACCAGATTAATTCCCACTCCGAAAACATCTTTAGTTTCCACTGAATAAAAATCCTTTCAGTTATAAATGGTTATCTCTTAAAACCATCAACAGTATGCTGTCTTCTCAATTTAACAAATGTTAAGCCACTGTGGTAAAATTGAAAAATATCGTTGTAAAACTAATAACAGAAACGTTATCTTAAATCAGATATGAATTTCGTATCTCTCTTTTTCTGTCAAACTGTTTCGTTCGCTTTCCGACATAGTTAAAAGACAAAAACATGGCTGTGATTTCTTTCTCGCTGAATCAGGACGCTAAGTAATGGCGTTTTTTTGACACTTAGAACATAACCCGGATTTTTCGGGCAAGAATTAAACTGGGAAACATGCAAACGCCAGATTCCCCGGCAGACGGATTTGAAGAAAACACTTAATTAGGAAAAACAACAGATCACTCAATCGTTTACAATGTCACAATGAAACAACAAATGCGTGCTAAATTCGGGGCTGATGACGTCATACGTCCATCAAAGTGTTTTGCTTATGATGTACTTACATAGAGCTGGAAGAAAAAGGCTAGTTCATATAAAAGCTGACTGCTCAGGTGCAAGGAGGTAGAACATTAGCAAAGACAGAGGTCTTTCAAATTCACGAAGCCCGCATTTTTATTTATAAATTACAGAGAAAGATGGTTATTCGTTTCAGCCCGTTCAGGTAAGGTATTTTGCACATTAAGCCACCTTGGATCTTTGTAACGCTTGTTCTAACTATTATATTATCGTTAAAATGCAAGAAGCGGCTAAACCTTGTAATGTTCCTCTCCAAATGCGATTCAAATTGCGAATCGACGAATAACTTGGAGAGCTATTTTTCTTTATGCTTCTTAAATCAAACGATCGAAGAGACCGAAGTTTACGGAAACAAAATATATCCAAAAATTGCTTTCCGAGATAGTTTCAACACCAGGAGTATGCAGCACAAACAGATCCATGGAGCTGAGACCGCAGTTGTAAAGAGTTTATAAAAATCTAATTTGTTGTGAATATATTGACACGTTTGAAGGCCGGCTTTGATTACCACGAAAATTCACAAAACAGAAAACCGGAGGTACTATTCATAATGATATTTCCTTTTAGCTCGGAGAGAATTTGCTTCAATCTTTCTCAACATTCTGCAAACTTCGTGTTTCCAGTATTCTACAATTAAATTTCAACACGTTCGCATCGCGCTCGATGTTTTAAGCCCAACTTCCGTTTGAGTACAAGAGAAATTTTGCCAGAATTTGTTTTCTTAAAATTATTTCTAACTTGCCGACCGTTTTCCGTGCGCAAATATATAATATCATTATTAAAAAATTTCCATTTTAGTTTTTAAAGAATAAACAGGCACGACAATCTAACCTGTGAATGAATTCCTATCCGACAATTGACCGTTTAAAAATAGAATACATTTCAAGAGTCTTTTGTACAGAATGTCCCACGCATCAAACCATTAACTGGAATTAAGTATTAAAGAAAAAACCTCACTAGTCAGGGTAAAATACGTGCTCGCTTGCAGCAAAACATCAATATTTCGGCGTTAAATTGTATTTGACATCTCGAATACTTAATCAGACTGACCCTAAAACACGATTGAACAAAAACTCATCGATTAAAACTTGCTGTTATTTCCTTTGACGACGTGACGCACGTTGTGACGTCAAGCGTATAAATAGTTGATTCTCCTGTGCCTACGTGTCACTCAAGCTCGTATTAACGTTTCCGTTGCTAAAACAAAGACAACTGATGATGTAAAGCTGATTTGAGTTAGTCGTGCAACACTTTGTGAACGAGAAAAACCGACTCCAGTTATGATGATGAAACGAGCTCGATTATCTTTCCGCGTAATACTGTTTGTATAGGTGCTAAGCTGCATAATTTCAATGTGTTTGTTTTTCAATACGTTTTTCCCTTCGTTATCCGTTGTGCCTGAGGTCACAATGTTTACCAACTCTAAGCTTCTCTCAGCGCGTTAAATTTCGTTGGTTTCGTGACGAAAGACACAAAGCTCTTCTTATCATAAAGCAATACCGATCTGAATCGAATTATATACTTGAGTCTTCTTCTGTTCCATTCTGTAACAGTTTCCTTGGCCTTCTAATTATAATACGCGTCTACCGCGATGACCGCAGCCCAATTTAACAGGGATAAAAGAACTATTACGATTCAATGGATTTTCATTTTGTTTCTTTTCCAGAAAAGACAATAGTATTGCGGGGAATTTGCTGTTATCGCGGGGAATATAATTACCGATCAATATCGCGTTATAATATAAATGAAAAACGCTAACATGCAGTTCATTCAGTTCATTCGCAGTTTTCTTGCTGACGTATTGTGTATATCGCTGGGGGGCTAACCATGCTTTACAATGCTGCTTCTCTTCTGATAACAACGCGAGCCAAAAAACTTTGTGCTCTTCACACTTTCATCTTGTTTTAGTTTCTCGCTTAGTCTTAGGCGAACCCATCTGGTCTCCGTAGTACCACCGCGCAAAATAACTAACTCCTCATGTTTCACGAAGTTTCTTTTCCCATGCTATTATTGCTCGAAGAAAATGCACTCTGCATTAAAAAGAATGCAATATAAAATGCAGTTCCAAAAGTTTACAGCTGAACTCATCAACGGCATCGAAGACCATTTTAGCAAACGAGACGTAAATAACTGACGCCGCCAAACAATTTTGATATACAGCTGTTTCTTCAGCATGAAAGAGGAGAAAGCAGACTATGAATAGACATTCATGCTTAATTCACGCATCCACGACGCCTAAACGTGGCACACTTATATCAAACAGCTGTTAACTAACTGTTCTACCAAAGAGATATTTTGGCAGTGTCACGTAGGCTTCAATTAACGGTTGCATTTTTCAGGTAGTTATATCTTTCAGTTCAGAGGAGGTGGACGTTGGATCGTTAGATATTTTTCCTGAACTGATAAATATATTTTAATTTTTTTTTTAACAGATTCCCTAGCTGTTCATTTGCCGACTGGGCGCAGTTTGAGCTCGACACTTTAGAAGATATTTTCAAGAGATCAGACTGGCAAGAGAGGGCCCTGAAACCTGCTCTGTCCTCGATTCTCGCCCCAGCTCTCTGCGCCGTTTACGGTAAGCACTGAAACGTTTGAGAATGACATTGGTGATACTAAGATCCATTCTCTTTTGGTACACTGGGTTGGTGCTTTGATTATGTTTGCTCCAAGTCAGTGAATTCAAGGTTTTAAGAAACATGCCTTTTAAATGATGCATTCAAACCTTCCGTTCAGATCAAAACAATTTGACTATAGCTCTGCCGACTGTAAATGTGGCGTATTCTTTTCTTTTCGTTGCAGAAAACTCTCAATAAGAGATCGACCGGGTTGTTCCATTCGAAAGCCAGTTAATGCTAGTTGACCCAGGATTAAAAGTTGACGGAAATCTCGATTTTTCTTTGATAAGATTGTTCTGGTTTCGTGTAATTAACTTGAGATTATACAAGCTTAAGACTGATGGATCAACAATATGAAGAGAAACCTCACCAAAAAAAACACAGAATTGAAACTCACTCAAAATTTTCGCTAACCCTTGGTTAGTATGATCAGATTGGAACAGCTCGAGACTGTGGTGTCTATGAAGTCACCCGTTCTCTCGTTGCTACTTATGAGGTGTAATTAAAATGGTAAATTGTCTTTATACTTTCTGATCGGTTTGAGGAGAGTATAAATATCTATTTTTCTTCTCCTCAGCGTCATATGAAGACAAGTCCATCTCAAATCTCGAAGATGATCATGTCATTTGGGACCGTTATTACACTATCAAGGTGCGTATTAATACTGCATAAACAACCAGGAAACTGAATCGAATGCCCAACGCAACAAGGAACTATGTCTACCATGTGTTTACAGTTAAAGAAACATACAGACAATGTGGTTCCTGATTTTCATAGTTCTGGAAAACTAGCACTTACGTGAAGAGCTCTAATGATACTGTTATCAAATCCAAACTATAGTGCTCCTTCGTGAATTTTCCAAAAACGTCACACCAATAGCATGTAAAACATACACCAGCAATTAACATCACGTCACTTTTCCCGCAATGTGGGCGAACAAAGTTAACTCAACGCCTTATGTTGTAGCAGTTTAAAATTTAAGAGTTAACTGTTTGCGGCCATTGTGCGTCCCCTGCTACTAAGGGATAGTCTACCGGGGGGGAAATTACAGTTTTGCTTATTCTTTTAACTTCCAAATCGTATTTATAAATGCACCCAGAGAAGAACTCGTTTATTGCCGGAAAGATGTTATCGGAAGACACGGTATAGAAATTTTATATGGTCTGAGGAAATGTAAAAGAAAATTTATTGGGCTGATTGCTGATGCAGTTTGTTATCTTTTTTGCAGGATTTGTCCAGTATTGAGGTGAAGGTACAGCGAGCCGACAGCCCCACGTCCCCGCGAAACAACTTTTTCCTCCCGATTGGTGATGACCGTGAGAGACCTCGGTCACCGGAACTGCTGTACCCTCCTATTGCTAACATAGCTGAGGTAATGACCATTAAGGCTTCCAAGGAGCAAATCATCTCTTACAATTTTGTTTCTTAACAGCGCAGAAGTGATTCAATGGTAGATAGATACAGAGGCACACGGTTATGCACAGTTGAAAGATTCAGCAGTATCTGCACGACATTTGCGAACGCGATTGAGAGGACTGCCCGCCGGCAATCTCGTTTCCAGAGCCCACGTGCCTTTTGGTCAGCACCAACACACGGAGCTCTGGAATAATCAATTTCCAGAGACCAAGATTTTAGGACTTCCGGTTTCACGGCGCATTCGTGGCTTGGTTTACATGGCGTCTTGAGATAAGTTGATGTGGATATGTTCCACAAAGTCATTCAATACGCACTGGGAAAAGAAGAAAAGTCAACATTTGGCTTTGAAAGAATGGCAGTATCAAATTTTAAAAGCAAAAGACACGAGGGCTCTGGGAACGAGCTTGTTGAATATTCCAGAGTTCCGTGTCTGGGTGCTGACCAAAAGGCACGTGGGCTCTGGGAACGAAATTGGCTCGCCGGAGCAAAATATATTTCCGAGTCTGCGCAGTTTCCTTGGAGTCTTTTTGTATTTACGAAACAGGAACACTTCTGCTGTTCAGTCACAGTTTATTTTAGGAGGTCAGTGTTCCTTACGGTGTTGAGTTGCCATCGATCCATCTCGACCTTTCTCAGTTTCTGTGTTTAAATTTTTATCAGTTGAATTAATCGAGCAAGAGGCCTACTTTGACCGAAAGAAACCAGGACTTGTTTCCTTGTGCTTATCATCACTTAAGATAACACTACCACGTTCTGTAATATTGTTTTAGAACTCAGTGTTCAATATAAAATAATTCCCTTCACACGTGCACTTTAACGTGACGATAACCTCCTTATATTTAGTGAATGTGATCTGATGCGACCGTTCACGAATGCTACAACCGTACGTGAATTTATTCCTATTAAACATACATATTCTTCTCGTGCCTACAAATTCAACAGCTTGCAACCGTTTTGCAGCTAAAATACAAGGGTAGTAATTTATATGGAGAATGTTACACAGCGGCGTAGAGGATTCGAGTGGTGGATTTTCCAGTATAACAATCGTGTCAAAAAAACGAAATAATCAAAGACATGAGTTTCATTTTTTTTTTTCCTTTGGCAGACAAAAGAAAAGCTTCTCCCGCCATACGACTCTGGACGATCTTCGCCAATCTTCGTGTCGGGATACGAAGCAGAGCGACAGCAAAATGACATCAAGCAATTCGGACGTGAAGTTGCTTCCAAACTCGCAGAGAGAAGAGCTGAATACGCCAAGAGAAGATTGAGTCAACTTCAGGAAGAAAATGAAATCATTGAGGTAAGAATTTTTTTTAAGTATTTGGGAACATTTGAAGTTAATTCTCAACTTGGTATCATTGGCACAAGTCTTGCATATAAAGCCATTGTAGACAGAACAAGCCATAGTTTCTGAGTTTCCAGGGTGATTGGTCTTAATCACAAACTTTAATTTCCGATATTTTATAGCGGAACATAGAGGAAGCAGTCAAAAGCAAAATGAAACAGCTTCAAATGGCGGGCCAGTTGGAAAAGGATGGAACATTCCTCAAGGAGCGGAGAGCGAAGCTATGGAGACGGTGCGTAAATATGGCGGAAATCTTTGCCAAGGAAGAAGCAGAGGCGGTATTATGGCAGAAAAGATACGAAGAAGTCATTGCATTTGTATTTGGGGACTTCGCTTTCTTTAATTCTAAAACACATCGAGCTCAGATTTCTTAGCACCTTCAGAACTGATATTTTAGTAGCTCTATTTGATCAAGACTGAAGCTATTGTGTTAATCCGACCAAATATTGCAAGCAACGAATCCCCTTTGATGAGAGCAGTATACCCATGGTTGCAGACGGAAGGTGAGCAGATCGAATTTGTGTAACAATGTCTCTGATCATTGCTGAAGAAAATTCGGTTTCGGTTTTTCAACAGCTACATTTAAAATTTTGCTTCTCGGCCAAGTTTTGATTCTCCTTCTTCTGTGTTGTCGAATATTGAAGAGAAATTCTCGTTCAGATACTACTTGACCATATATTTTCGATGAAGCATTTGATTAAAACACTCTTCGTATATTGTTGCCTTGCAAGCTTTCAATGGAAGCAAAGCGGATATAAGGATTTACGGCACAGTTTGCGTGAGCAGTGAAAATCCAAACCTTCCGAGAAAGCATCATCGAAACCGGCAATTTTTGCCTTGAGTAACCACGTGAGTTTTTTACTCCAATTTCAAAACTTTTTCGTATATATTTAAGGCTCCATTGAGCCGATCACTCTGAACTGGATATCATTGGAAAGATCTTTTCCTCCTGCAGAAGGTGATTACTAATGATGTTAATTATGGTCAAAGGTGCTGACGTCAGATGTGAAACAAAGCTCAATGCTCGTCACGGCCGGTTAGGGCCGGCGCAGGAGTCATTGGGTTAAGGCGAAGGCGGTCGCCACGAAAACAAAAGGCATAGCACGAAGATAGATATCTGCGATAGAGTTTAGTTCCCTCACTGATTCACAGTTTTAAAATGTTTCTGTGTATTTAACAGACTGTAGCCGAAGAAATGTGGGAAGGACAAGACAATTGCAGCTACCCAAGAAGTGGGGATGAAGAAAACAAAGCTTTAAGCCGATCAACGGCGGAAGACAGTAGGGAAAAGCCACAGCTCAAAATCGATCACTGCGATCTTTACAAGGTTTTCAATAGACACAACATATGTCTTCGTCGGCCTTGGTAAACGATCTGGGTTGCATTAATAGTTCATCACTAACAGAGCTCAGTAATCTACTATGAGAACGATAATGTAGCCAAACAGACCTTTGAAATCCCCGAGTACATGAATTCATTTAGCGGTGGTGAGTGCTGGAGGAACATAGGAGTGCGGGTTGGGAGAGATAGCAGGACGGGGGGGGGGGGGGCGGGGATTGATTTACTTTTCTTCGTCGAGACACTCAGAAGCTACGGTGTTCTGCTGCTGCAAGCGAGGAGCATAAAGTGTATAGCGAGACCAAAAACACAGCTCTCTCTTACTTATGACATAATAACATAATAATACCTTCTTGCCAGCAACATTCTCCGGTAGTGACCAAATATAGGAACCAGGACACCAGGGCAAATACAGAATAGCACTTTTCACTGTCATATGAATCAGCCGAAAAATTGCTTCATTGGGCTGCAGGTTAACTACACAGACACGGTTTTCACACGAAAATAGTGTAACGTAAAATGTGAGGAGGGAAGCAAAGGGTGTTCATCAGAAAACCCCGCTCGGTATGCAGGGAGTAGCTTATTGGCTATAAAGGGACCATAATTAAAAGGGGAGCAATACCTCAAATCCTGAAGGCTCTGCTTTGGAAGAGAGAACAGGTCCATACAAAGAAACTCAAAGGGTTGGCTACAAAAAATATTCTGCAATTCGCTTTATATTGTTTCTTCGCCACTATTTTGCAAAGATTTGGCAAAATATGATTTTTGAAACACCCGCATTGAAGTACTACAATAATAGAACGAGGAAAGCCAACAATAGCAGTTTAAGCCTGAAATTAAAATGATTTGACCCATTTGGGAGCCTGTTCAACATGTTCCATTAGGTTATTGTGACCAGGCCATCTGTGGGTCATTGCATTAATTGGGATTTTTTTCTCCCCCTGTTAGGTCAATTAAGTTCTAGCCTGTGGTAACTTAACATGATTCATTTTAATGGCGTACCCAAAATGTGCTGTAAATCGTTTCTTATTTTACATTTAGTGGAAAATACCGTCTGAATCGGCGCTCTCCTTGGATGTCACTGAACATTTTGAAGACAAAAGCTAACTTGGTCGAAATAATTGTCGAACGACAAAAATGCGAAGATTGATCAACAACTTCATGGCAAATAAGGCGAGGTGCGATGATCGCGAAAAACATTGCATCGCATTCGTGAGCGCAGAAGAAAGAAAGTAAAACACAGATAGAAAAGAACTCAACTAAATTGTTTGATATACTACTAGTACTTGTTTAAGTAGAAACTGAATTCTCTTCATCAGCCATCAGCCAAGACATTTTCAAGACACATTATTACACAAATTGGAACATTACTCATGTCCAGGGACAATAATATTTTTTAGCAATATTCGCCTCTTTAGCATATGTAATAAGCATGCTTTCCTAAATATGGATACAATACTGTAAATAAAACACGTAGACAATTTCATTCTCGACCACCATCCTTACCCCCCTTCTTCCCTTTACCTCTCCCCTCCGAACTATACCATTCCCCCACCTTCTGTCCCCTGGCTTAGGTTCTCCGGCTGGAATCTCAAAGCTCTGTCACTCAATTTTCTAACTTTGATTTGTAATTTAAAGCCACAGAGTTATGGTTGTCTAGATAACTATACATTTATTGAATTTCTCAATAAATTAAAAAAATTGCAATAAAAGACTTTTTAACTTGCATAACTTTTGCACTCCTTTACACAAAGTCTTTAGTGGGTAATGTGTGAATGAATCATGTAACCGATACAACGGATTTTAGTGTCTTTTAGTGGCATTGAAAGACATAAAAAGCCGTTCTTGTGAAGTGTGTGGACAGTAAAAACGTATATCAAGGATTCAACTGCGAAAAATATATATTGTGCCAGTACATATTGCAAGTATTTAATGGATTTTTAACTGTTAATATGGTAACCACATGTTGCGGCCACCACGAAAAAATTGATAAAGTAAAATTCTCTAGAGTCAGTAGAGTCATTAAAATAAATGAGGTAGATTTATAAGCAACACCTTACGACGTTCTTGTCACGGTTCGTACACGGTCTTTGCTGGGTCGCTGGAACCTTGACTAAAAGCCCGCAGCAATGCAATAAACTGCCTCGACCGTGATATATAGGAAAAACCCTTTGAATTATCATTAGAAACATGAGTTGTCAGCGTGAGAGGGAAAAAAAATAAAATAAATGTTTTACTTTCCTAGTTTTAAGATAGAAAGTCCTTTTTGCTTGAAGTAATCGCGGAATACGAGTAGATTAACTTTATTTCCCACATAGGCAAAAGACGTTTAAAATCTGATCGCGATTTCTTTAATACAGGTGCGCGTTTTTCTAAAAGCTTTCTAAATTTTGACAATCTTTATTTATTCATGGTTTTCTGTTATCTCTTTAGGAAAGTCTGTGGGTTAAGTCTGTGGGTTTGTTTCAATTTCAAGTGGTTTTATTAAATTTCATAATTGCTCCATAATAAGCATTCAGACGCCTTCAAGAACAAAAAGATATCTTAACACCTCTCCCTTCGATACATTGCGAAAATTGAATTCAAGGCTAGGATTTACTAAGAGAAGTAAGCTTTTTGATTGTTAATTCTCACGGTACATAATAACATAAATAAAGTAGAAGTTCGCGAAATCTCAACACTGTGATTGTTTTCTTTTAGGAAAGATCATGTGCTACCATTTATTTTGCCTTTGTCTATGAAGCTATTCTGAGCTATTTGACAGGTCAGAGTCCCTCTGTGTAAAACCATTCTCTACTTTGGCCTCGATTCCTTTCAAGTGTTGCATGCAGACCAATCAGCTACTCTGCTATTTAAAGACCGGTAACGATGAAATGAGAATATTCTTTAATCTTAAATAATTATATTTATAGACGGCAAAAAAGAAATTCGTCAGATACAATGAACTCCATTAAAATGTCTAATATCAAAAACCTAAAATTATAATCCTAATATTATGTTAACTTACAACAACATTCAACATATAAACCTGATTTCCATTTCATATAACCTCAACTAGGTTGTAGTTATTCAGTCCAAGCAAGCCACTTTCCGTGAGAAATGTGTCCGATCATTCAAGTACCGAGAGTGGTATTGATAATTCAATTTTATTTTGGCAGGCGGTAACTTATTGTATTTCCCTTCCTAGCTGATGCAATTTTGCGCGCATTAATTTGT
>CM042749.1:35593259-35609640 GCA_022496165.2 Catalaphyllia jardinei
GAAGAGTCAGATTGTAACGTTATTTTATCATTGAAGCCGACTGTTTAAAGGATTCAGGTTTGCTGAGATCACTTCGGCTTTCTGCTCATCTGTGATCGTTTCACTCAGGGAATCGTTCATTTGATTAAAAACTCTGTACAAATTGTCAAGAGAGGCTAACAATTCAGTGTAGCCACATGGCAAAAGATGTTTAGTTTTAAAGCGATGTTCTTTGTTATTTCGACAGTCAACGAGTTATGCTTTGAGCAAAATATGCCACTAAGAAATTTCACTTCAATCGCAAAATGTGAGAAAAACAGATTTTGTGGCTGAATATAAACATTAAAATATTTATTTGAAAACAGAGATGGCAATTTCAAACCCAGCTTGCTTCCTTGATTTTATCAATTTATCGTCTTCCCAGCGGTGTTCTCATTGTTTATTTGTTATAAATCTCCTGACAACAGACGTTAAATCTGGATTAAAATTCATATTCACTGCAAGACGCTAGAATGCGCGACCCACGACGAAAAAATCGCTAATTAAAAATATCCGACATAATCATTCTAGCCTTATAAATTGAGCTTAACTGCCCATAAATACTTATCATAGCAAGATCTGTGATCAAGGAGCCGCATTTTCAAGCTAAATTTTATTTCAACATCAGACTAGTCTTGATATCTAAATTGTCAAGACTTTGCAGAACCCTTATAAATATGGATTATTTACTGAGAAGTCAAGAATAAATGACATTCATTTGAGAGTTGCCCGGCAGATAACCGAGGAGGTATCGCAGATGACAACCGACCCGATTTTGAATCGAAAGAAACAACTTTTTCAACGTCCACCGGCCTTAAAAACCAACGTATAGTTCAATATATTATTGTTATATTATTGGATCGGACAAGAAAAATGGATTATAGCCCTCGGAGTGCGTTGAGTGCAAGACATCAACAGTTATTTCCTTGCATTGGGTATGAAAACTGATTTACATCTTTACGTCCATCTTTACGTTTATTTTTAGACTGTAATTGTATTTATTCCAAATTTGTTTTTGTAGAATTGAAATGACAACTCTTAGGTTCCCCCTGAACGCCTACAAAGTTTTCACAATGAATATATATTATGAAGGTCAGCATTGAAGGCAAACGAAACTGAACAACCATTTACATGGCCCGATCAGTCCAAATTCTCGTTTTAAAAAAGTATGCTTCGTTTCATTCCAAGTCAGCATTTAAAGCATTTAAATTTTTCACCTTCCTCTTTCTTAGTTTCTGTTATTTGTCTAAGTAAGTTATTTTCTTTTTCACTAAGTTGTATAAATAGACTAAAAGCTAGGCAGTACAAAATTAGAGCTTGGGATGACGACAATTTGTTTCTTCTTCTGATAACCGACATCGACGAGTTATTGAATTTGTATTTAATAAATCAATTTAAATTATTGTTATTACTGCAATTTATAGCTTTCAATCCCCTTCAGGGACGGCATCATTTTAATTCGCTGACTTAGGTTATTGTTATGACTTTGATATGTTGAAAAGACATGGCTTTCCGAATGTTATTGATACCGGAAAACATTTAGAACTATTTACGACCCTGCAATTGAATAAACAGGGAAATCTTTTAAACTCTAGGGTTTTGTTGTTTAGTTGCAGGCGACCCTCTGGCTCGCTGATAGTTTATGTCGTTTTGTTAAAATCGTATCTGAGAAGTCCGCATCAAAGGAATCGAGTCTTTTTGCGTGTATAAACAAATATTCCTTGCGACCAGATTTCTTCTTTACGACTGTACTCCTAGGAATTGTTGAGAGTAAACAAACGTTCCTTTCAGCCCGACGCTGAGATCCTGGTATTAGAGCTCTAAAGGGATACATGAAGTTATTGTGATTGTTCGTGAAATAACATCTGATCACCAACCAACCAGAGACAACAGAGTCCTGGGGGACAAATTGAGCGTGCAAGAAGTGACTGAGAATTTAAGATATTTATTCAAACTCCGAATCATTTTGCCCAATTCATACGCACCTTAAAAGAGCTTGAAGTTGCAAGAAAGAAGAAATCTAAGCGTAGAAGTCAAATGTAACAAAGGAAATGTAACATTACAGAACTGATATACTAGACGCAAAAAGCGAAAATTGCGTCTCTCGCATTTAGGAACACGGCCGTTAATCAAGGATACTGTTTCAAATTCTGGAAAGTTCATACGTTAAATAGCAAAAGGTTTAATATCCCAAAGAAAAATCCATAGAACTCGATTCAACTCAATTGCTTATAGATTGGTGAAATGGCTAACATCAACACTAGGAATTTACAAAACGCTTGACTGTGCATATAGCTACTCGAAAGTCTTGCAAAGCTGAAATTTTTTCACAGCGGATTTCAAATGTTCTTATGTTTAAATAAACCAAGCAGCTATGATCGATTCTTATGGGCCAGCGCTGATCTAGAGATTGCAAGATATATATGTGGGGCGCTTTCCATTCGATGAGAAATTCTGGTTCGAAGTCTCGTTTTTCCACGGTCCAAGCAGTTGGTTTCTTTCGCCCCCAAGCTTCCTTTTCCGCAATGTTAGTCTCCTCTTGTCACTGGCTGCCGTATTTGTCAAGGAGAGACAAATTATAAAGGTCAGACATTAGTTTCAGTTTTCCATATACTCGGAAAAGAATTAAAATATATACGTTACATATATGGAAATTGTATGTAAGGAAAAATGATCGATTTCTTAGTTCAGGGGTAGACGTTGAAATTTTGAGGAAAAGAATTTTATGTAAAGCTATACGTTAAAATTATAAAGACTAGAAGTAATCATAGATTATGAGTGCGTTCGTGTAAAGGTGTCTTTTTTTTCTATCCACCCCTCCTGCCTACCAGTATAAATAAAGTCATGATGATTAAAAAGCGTGACAGAAAATCGGCGTTACATCCGGCCTTTCCCCCACTCGAGAGTATGCTAGTTCCCCGGAGGGGTACTCCCATATATGGGCTATGAAGGTATGTGCCGCGGAATAGGGTATGGGTTTTAAGGTTCTCGGTCCTTAAATAGGGTATCTTTTTTTAACCCTTTTGTTACTGTGTTTCCGGTGTGGTCCTTAGATAGGGTAGCTAAATTGTATTATATAATATTGGAGTGTGAAAACGCCATCCTAAACGAATGTTTGTTCCTAAATTTGATATATCCGTTTAAGTATTAAAAAAATGATTGTGCAACAACAGCGGTTTATTGCCTTGAATGGGGTGCCATTTTGCGAGTTTGGGCCTTAAAAAGGCCAGGGTATCAGTTTTCGCTTTCTTAGTCCTTAAATAGGGTTAGGGTTCAAGAACCTTCGCGGCACACCCCAATCCAAACTTCGCGGGAGTGCCCCCCATCCCCCCTCCCCCCCCCCACCGGGGCTAGTCCGCCATCGGCGAAATGTATATTTGCTCAAACATCAGGATCAAATCTTTTAAAGATGGAAGTCAGGACATTTGTAAGGATATTGAAAGTAATTCGAGACCAGCTACTGGCTTCTAAGGATAAAATTATCAATAGGTAAGCTTTTTTAACCTGTACGTGACGAAGGACACGAGGTTAACAAATTGAATAAATTACCGGCTTTGTTTTTATTTCGTTCTCTTTTGTAGCTCGCCGAGGTTATTTTCTTATCTAAATCACTTAACAAAAGTCTGACAAAGATGTTCCCATTCAATTTTTCTCGGACCAAAACGTTGCTTCGTGTTCAGGTTTTTCGTTTGCTATGGGCGACAGCGGCTCCCTGTGTTTACTCAAGAACTTGATAAGCCCTTGAGCGAGGTATTAATTACAAATTCTAAATAAAACTTTTAAAACTTGTCTTGTTCGATTTTGCTGAAATTTCCAAATGAAGAAGCTGGTTTGTTAAGGAAATAGATTTTGCGGTAGCTATTAAGGCGAAAGTGATATATCGCTTTGAAGTCATTTTTTTAAACAATTTTTTTTAAACGTGTGGGTTCAGCATGACTTTGTCATCCGAGACTTTTTTGACCCAGGAAAGGTCTGACCTTTCAAACCAAGAAAAAATTATATCTGTTCCGAGCACCGCGCTCCAAAGAAATATACAGCACATGGTTTGGCGATAATGTAGTTCGTTTCGCCCCTGCTGCGGGGTGGCCAAATCGATGCGCAACTTTGATGCAACCTACCATGACGTCACTCCCATAAGACCGCATTATGAACTGCGTTCTACGAACGCAATTAATCGACAAATAATGCATTTCATATTTATGCCATATTTAATTACTCAAAAATTTTGAGAGATAAGACAACATACTTTTACTCGCTTTGATTTCAGCACTTTTGTAACATTAGGAAAAGGTAACGCCCTTTTGGGGTGTTATAGCTTCCTCAGGGAACATTTTCACATTTCTTTTAGCTTTTACCCCACGCAAGATGATCAGCCGTAATCGTGATGTAAAAAATTGGCTTTAGGTGGCTTATGAATACTATAAATTTTTCCGCTTGTAAATCATTTCAAATCCATATTTAGTAATCTTTGTTTTAGTCTTAATATTCTCTCTTTAATTCAGCAGCTTGAAGAGGTTTCCAATCAAGGTTATGTTTGTGAATAACTGAACAAATTTGTCGAGGTAATATGTGTTACAGGTATGAAGGATTACGTGGTCACGTGGCTTAAACACGGAAGTCCTTGTATGGCAGATCTAGTTCAATTTTCTACACTGTTAAAACCTAAAAACTCTCTGTCTCAAATGGATGACCCATGCATCGACATAAACATTTCTAGTCAGTTGTTCTTCTCCAAACGTTTGACCATTAAATCTCTTTTTTTATATGTTTATGTGCATGCAAAGACCTTCTAGAGGCAGTAACTTCAAATTTATAAGTTGTTGATGATATCGCTGTTTTTCCGTAACACGAAAGACAAGTTAGACATCTGTGTATGGCAATTGTGTGTCAGTTCCAAAAATAACGAAAAAAAATCCATCTTGGATTTCTTTTCAACTTAACTGCATGTTTTATGACTGGTCGGCCTTCAAGTGTTTTGTAATGATTACAATATGCTATTGAGTTCCTGTTTTCCGGCTTCGAAAGTTTTAAAATATTGTAAAAATAACTTCCATTAGGGAACGCCAAGATGCCACTATAATGTTACCCCCCAAAAAGGTTACGACTGATGAGGCTATAGAACTTCCCCTCGAAACCTTGCCGTTTACGAACCTGAGAGTAAAAAACGAAGATGATAAACGCGTCTGCAGTCGATCGTAGAGCCATCGAGAATATTTACGAGATGATATGGCCTCGGGAATCATTTGTCAACCATTGATGTCTTTTTCAATTTACTTTAAAATATTCATAGAGTGTAATCTTAGAGACTGGAAAAAATACTGGACAGAATTAAGTGATGCTAAATGAAGTCTAGGGCTAGGTGGAATGCGCTTCATTTTCCATACACTGCTAATTTTTGTCTACAAAGACAAGTCATGGAGGAATATTTCCAAACATTGGGCAGATATAACAAAATTCTCACTTACTGTAAGATCGCGTTATCAAATACTCCAATATTTATAGACTCTTTAAAAATCACTTCGCTCTATTAAAGGAAAAATTCAGCACGACTGTTAGGAATTGCAAGGTTTTATGGGTTTCACTGTCGAATGTTTGTGAACCAACCTGAAATTGAAACGACTGAAAAATATTAAATACTAGCTCCCTCTGAATTTCTTTATGTTCGTTTGTTCGTGAAAAACAAATAAATCAGTTATTCGACGCCAAAACTACGTTTAGACCTAAATTGCTCTTGCTGAAAACATGTCTTGAAGCAGTGTGAAAATTTCATCAAATTTAAGGTAATGTAAAATCCCAAATCCATGTAATTGCAAACGTGGCATCAATAATTAAATGAATAATTCTAGTTTGTTTGCAGCGGAACAACTTTCCATAGCGGCTTGTCTTATAATCTAACCAGCTGAAACACGTATGCGCTTGTTCTGATAAGAAACTAGATTAATTTCCACTCCGAAAACATCCGTAGTTTCCACTGAATAGAAACTCTTAGTTATAAATGGTTTTGTCTTAAAACCATCAACAGTATGTTGTCTTCTCAATTTAACAAATGTTAAGCTACTGTAGTAAAATTGAAAAATATCGTTGTAAAACTAATAACAGTAACGTAATCCTAAATCAGATAGGAATTTCATGTCATTTCTGTCTTTTTCTGTCAAACTGTTTCGTTCGCTTTCCGACACAGTTAAAAGAGAAAACCCTGGCTGTGATTTCTTTCTCGCCTAATCAGGAAGCTAAGAAATTACATTTTTTGACACTTAGAACATAACACGGATTTTTCGGGCAAGAATTAAACTGGACAACATGCAAACACCAGATGCCCCGGCAGACGGATTTGTAGAAAACACTTTAGGAAAAACAACAGATCACTCAATCGCTCACAATGTGGCAATGAAACAACAAATGCGTGCTAAATTTGAGGCTGATGACGTCACGCGTCCATCAAAGCGTTTTGCATTTGATGGACTTGAATTGAACTGTAAGAAAAAGACTAGTTCATGTAAAAACTGACTGCTCAGGTGCGAGGAGGTAGCACATGAGCACAAACAGAGGTCTTTCAAATTTACAAAGCCTGCATCGTTATTCATAACTGATTACAGAGAAAGATGGTTCTTCGTTTCAGCCCGTTCAGGTAAGGTATTTTGCATATTAAGCCAACTTGGATCTTTTTAACGCTTGTTCTAACTATCATATTACCGTTGAAATGCAAGAAGTGGCTAAACCTTGTAATGTTCCTCTCCAAATGCGATTCAAATTGCGAATCATCGAATAACTTGGAGAGCTATTTTTCTTGAAGCTTCTTTAATCAAACGATCGAAGAGGCCGAAGTAACGTTTGCGGAAACAAAATATATCCAAAAATTGCTTTTCGAGAAAGTTTCAACATAAAACAAACTGATCCATCCGGCTGAGAACGCGCATTAAAATGAGTTGATAAAAATAAAATCTGTTGTGAATATATTAACACGTGTTAAGGCCGGCCTTGATTACCATGAAAATTTCCAAGGCAGAAAACTAGAGGTACTATTCATAATGATATTATTTTCTTTTAACTCGGAGAGAATTTGCTTCAGTCCTTGTCTGCATTCTGCAAACTGTTTACAGTTTTCTCCAACTAAAATTCAACAAGTGCGCATTGCGCTCGATGTTTTAAGCCCAATTCCGTTTGAGTACAAGGGAAATATTTTTCTAACTTGCCGACCGTTTTCCGTGCGCAAATACATAATATCATTACTAAAAAATTTGCAAGGAAAGTGACGATGGCGTTTTAGTTTTTTTAGAGAATAAACAGACACGACAATTTGACTTGTGGATGAATCCTTATCCGACAATTGACCGTTTAAAAATAGAATACATTTCAAGAGTCTTTTGTAGAGAATGCCCCACGCAGCAAACATTAACTGAAATTAAGTATTAAAGAAAACACTCACTAGTCAGGGTAAAATACGTGCTCGCTTGCAGGAAAACATCAATAATTCAGCGTTAAATTGTATTTGACACTGCGAATACTTTATCAAACTGACCCTAAAACACGATTGAACGAAAACTCATCGATTAAAACTTGCTGTTATTTCCTTTGACGACGTGACGCACGTTGTGACGTCAAACGTGAAGATAGTTGATTCTCGTGCGCCTACGTGCAACTCAAGCTCGTATTCACCATTTCTCTTATCATTGCTAAAACGAAGACAATTTTGATGATGTAAAGCTGATTTGAGGTAGTCGTGCAATACTTTGTCAACGAGAAAAACCGACTCCAGTTATGATGACTAAACGAGCTCGATTATCTTTCCGCGTAACACTGTTTGTATAGGTGCTAAGTTGCATAATTTCAATGTGTTTGTTTTTCAATACGTTTTCCCTTCGTTATCCGTTGTGCCTGAGGTCACAATGTTTACCAACTCTAAGCTTCTCTCAGCGCTTTTCATTTCGTTGATTTCGTGACGAAGGACATAAACCTCTTCTTTATCATGAAGCAATACCGATCTGAATCGAATTATATACTTGAGTCTTCTTCTGTTCCATTCTGTAACAGTTTCCTTGGCCTTCTAATTATAATACGCGCCTATCACGATGACTGCAGCTCAATTTAACAGGGATAAAAGAACTATTACGATTCAATGGAGTTTCACTTTGTTTTCTTCGCAGTACTGCGGGGATTTAGCTGTTATCACGGGAAATACAGTTACCTATCAACATCGCGTTATGACATAAATGAAATACGCTAACATGCAGTTCATTCTCTTCATTCGCAGTTTCCTTACTAACGTATTGCGTAAATCGCTGAGGCACTAACTCCGCTCTAAAATGCTGTTGTTTTTCTGAAAACAACGCGGGCCAAAAAACTTTATGCGTTTCTCGCTTTCATCTTGTTTTAGTTTATCGCTTATCTCAAGCGAACCCATCTGATATCATCGCACAAAATAACTAACTCCTCATGTTTCACGGAGTTTCTTTTCCCATGCTGTTATTGCTCGAAGTAAATGCACTGTGCATTGAAAATAATGCAATATAAAATGCTCCAAATGTTTTCAGCTGAACTCATCAACGGCATCGAGGACGATTTTAGCAAACAAGACGTAAATAGCTGTGACGCCACCAAACAATTTCGACATACAGCTGTTTCTTCGGCGTGAACGAGGAGAAAGCAGACTATGAATAGACATTCACGCATCCACGACGCCCAAACGTGACACACTTATATCAAACAGCTGTTAACTAACTGTTCAACCAAAGAGATATTTTGGCAGTGTCACGTAGGCCTTAATTTACGGTTGCATTTCTCAAGCTTCCTTAAAATAGTTATATCTGTCAGTTCAGAGGAGGTGAACGTTGGATCGTTCGATATTCTGACTCAGCTGCCCGAGGTCGGGTACTCCCAGAAAAATTGGGTGGGGGTGTGCGGCCTGCTTCCCAAAACCCTTACCCTATTTATGACCAAAATCTGCGATATTCCCTACCATATTTATGACCTGACCCTAAATCAAAACCCTGTTTCAGAGCTGCGTTAGTTCCTTAGTTCCGACCAGACCGTAAACATAAATGTGAAGGGCTTTTGCTGATTTTCTTTTCGATAATGATGAAAAAGTGACTTCTTCTTCTTCTTCATATGAAAACTAGAGTGAAAAATCCATACCCCATTTATGACCAAAATGGCCAAAATTGGCTAAAATCGATACCCTATTTATGACCAAAACGACTGAAAAACCATACCCTCTGGGGCCGCACATACCTATATAGCTCACATAAGGGAGTACCCCCCCAGGCTCAGCTGATATTCTTTCTTTCATTTTAATTTTGTTTAATTACACGTTTCCTAGCTGGTCGTTTCCCGACTGGGCGCAGTTTGAGCTCGACACTTTAGAAGATATTTTCAAGAGATCAGACTGGCAAGAGAGGGCCCTGAAACCTGCTCTGTCCTCCATTCTCGCCCCAGCTCTCTGCGCCGTTTACGGTAAGCACTGAAACGTTTGAGAATGACATTGGTGATGATCCATTCTCTTTTAGTACACTGGGTTGGTGCTTTGATTATGTTTGCTCCAAGTCAGTGAATTCAAGGTTTTAAGAAACATGCCTATTAAAGGATGAGTTCAAACCTTCCGTTCTGTTAAAAACAATAAAACTGTAGCTCTACCAACTCTAAATGCGGCGTATTCTTTTCTTTTCGTTGCAGAAGACTGTCAACAAGGGGTCGGCCGGGTTGTTTGAATCGAAACGTAGTTAATCTTGGCTAAAATAACACCCCGAGATTAAAAGTGGACGGCAATCTCGATTTTTCTTTGATTGAATCGTTTCTGTTTTGTGTAATTAACTTAAGATTATACAAGTTCAAGACTGACGGATAAACAATATGAAGAGAAAACTGAACTCAATCAAAATTCTCGCTAATCCTGGGTTAGTTTAATCGGATCGGAACAGCTCGGCCCTGTGGTGTCTATGAAGTCACCAGTACTTTCATTGCTACTTATGAGGAGTAATTTAAATTGAAAATTGTCTTTATACTTTCGTATATCGTCTTTCCGTGTTTTTTGAATAAAACCAGGAGCCCATTACTAGGAGCCTGCAACTCCCATAATAAGCCAATGCAATGCCTTTTTTACAGACCAGTGTATTTTTAGATATTTTCTAGCAAAATAGGCCGGTTTCCAGTTTACATGAGCACGGTTCGGTAAGGATAACACAATGCGGCCTCGCGTGAACATATCGACATCATGTCGATATGTTAACATTAGTCCGTGCATGTGATTGCAATTGGTCGCCGAGGTTCCAATGGGGATCTGAATTCGAGATAAATTCAAACTAAAAATAGATCGGTCTGTGAAAACGCCGTGACAGGAATATGGACTAGCTGCAGGCTCCTAGTGATGGGCTCCTGATAAAACTGGCTTAGTTTGAGGCGAGCTTTCGAGGATAAATATCTATTTTTCTTCTCCTCAGCGTCATATGAAGACAAGTCCATCTCAAATCTCGAAGATGATCATGTCATTTGGGACCGTCATTACACTCTCAAGGTGCATATAAATACTTTATAAATAACCTGGAGACTGAATCGAATGCCCAACGCAACAAGGAACTCTGTCTACCATGTGTTTACGGTTAAAGGAACATACAGACAATGTGGTTCCTGATTTTCATAGCTTTGGAAAACTAGCGCTTACGTGAAGAGCTCTAATGACACTATTATCAAATCCAAAATATAGTGCTCCTTCGTGAATTTTTCAAAAACGGCCCACCAGTAGCATGTAAAACATACACCAGCAATTAACATCACGTCACTTTCCCCGCAACGTGGGCGAACAAAGTTAACGCAACGCCTTATGTTGTAGCAGTTCATTAAAACTTAAGAGGTAACTGTTTGCCGCCATTTTGCGTTCCTTTGCTCACAAGGGACAGTCTACCGGTGGGAAATATACACTGTTTTACTTATTCTTTTAACTTCCAAATCGTATTTATAAATGCACCCAGAGAAGAACTCGTTTATTGCCAGAAAGATGTTATCGGAAGTCATGGTATAGAAATTTTATATTTAGTCTGAGAATATGTAAAAGAAAAAGATTTATTGCGCTGATTGCTGATGCAATTTCTATTCTTTCCTGCAGGATTTGTCCAGCATCGAGGTGAAGATACAGCGAGCCGACAGCCCCACGTCCCCGCGAAATAACTTTTTCATCCCGATTGGTGATGACCGTGAGAGACCTCGGTCACCGGAACTGCTGTACCCTCCGATTGCTAACATAGCTGAGGTAATGAACATTAAGGCTTTTAAGGAGCAAATCATCTCTTAAAATTATCTTTCTTAACAGCGCCGAAATAATCCAATGGTAGATATAGCGATGACAGAGGCACATGGTTATGCACAATTGAGAGAATTCTTTTTTGCACCACATTTGCGATCGCGTTTGAGAGGACTACTTCCCGGAGGGAAATATTTCCGCGTCTGTGCAGTTTCCTTGGAGTTGTTTTGTATTTACGTAACAGGAACATTTCTGCTGTTCAGTCACAGTTTATTTTGGGAGTAAGTGTTCCTTACGGTGTTAAGTTGCCAAGGCGATCCAACTTGACCTTTCTCAGTTTCTGTGTTTAAATTTTTATCAGTTGAATTAATCGAGCAAAAGGCCTACTTTGACTGAAAGAAACCAGGACTTGTTTCCTTCTGCTTATCATCATTTAAGATAACACTACCACGTTCTGTAATATTGTTTTAGAATTCAGTATCCACCAGTATAAAATAATTCACTTCACACGTGCACTTTAACGCGACGATAACCTCTTAATATTTAATGAATGTGATCTGATGCAACTCTTCTCGAATGCAACTGCCGTTAATTTATTCATGACGTACATGCTCTTCTCGTGACTACAAATTTAACAGCTTGCAACCGTTTTGCAGCTAAAATGCAAGCCCAATAATTTAAATGGAAAATATTACACGGCGGCGTAGAAAATATGAGTGGTGAAATTTCCAGTAAAACAGTCATGTCTATAAAAAAATGAAATTACCAAAGACCTATTGTAGCAATGCGAATTAAGCTAGACATGAGTTTTATACTTTTCCCTTTGGCAGAAAAAAGAAAAGCTTCCCCCGCCATGCGACTCTGGAAGATCTTCGCCAATCTTCGTGTCGGGATACGAAGCAGAGCGACAACGAAATGACATCAAGCAATTCGGACGTGAAGTTGCTTCCAAACTCGCAGAGAGAAGAGCTGAATACGCTAAGAGAAGAATGAGTCAACTTCAAGAAGAAAATGAAATAATCGAGGTAAGAATTATTTTTAAGTAACTGGGAACATTTTAAATTATTAATTCTCAAGTCGGTCATGATAATTGGCATACGTTTTGCATAATTATAAAGTCATTATATTGTAGTCAGAACAAGCCATATTTTCTGAGTTTCCTGAGTAATTTGTCTTAATTAATTAATCACAAAGTTTAATTTCCGATATTCTAGCGGAACATAGAGGAGGCAGTCAAAAGCAAAATGAAACAGCTTCAAATGGCCGACCACTTAGAGAAGGATGGAACATTCCTTAAGGAGAGGAGAGCGAAGCTATGGAGGCGGTGTGCAAATATGGCGGAAATCTTGGCCAAGGAAGAAGCAGAGGCGATATTATGGCAGAAAAGATACAACGATGCCGTTGCAGTTGTATCTGGGAGCTTTGCTTTTTTCTAATCTCGCATGCTAAAAGGCATGTACGTTCAGTTAGAATGCGGCGTGATGGTCCGTTCAGAGACGAGGAGACGAAACTATAACTAGTCTCGTCATA
Source organism: Catalaphyllia jardinei (assembly GCA_022496165.2). NCBI lineage: Eukaryota > Metazoa > Cnidaria > Anthozoa > Scleractinia > Caryophylliidae > Catalaphyllia > Catalaphyllia jardinei. The sequence continues at coordinate 35,606,038 of CM042749.1, forward strand.
AGAACGGGTCTTGTGAAAAGAAATAAAACCCAGGACCGCAGCAGCTCCCTATCCCAGAAATAGAGCCACGGAGTCAAAGACGGTTATTTCTCTCCCATCCTGGATAATACGTGACTATTTTGTATAAAAATAAGACAGAGTAAAAGATCTACGAAAAAGAATGCGTCACTAGAGAGCCCGGTCTCTCGTCAAATGTCAGTTCTGAGAATGAACATGAAAGATATAATGAACAAGAACGGGGATATACTGATCACAGTATGCTACGATTTTCTTCCTTGTAACTGACGGGTCTACAGAATTACAGATCACCCAGGCAGTTAACGCGGTTGGGACTGAAGAGGAGTGGAACAAATTACGGACGGGAGACTAGAACAAAACATAAAACATTTCGGCGCGGCGCCAAAACAGTTCATGATGCAACACTCAATGAACTAACTATTTATTGTAAACCCTTTTTTTTTTTACTAAAATTAAACTGCTTTCGGAAAACGTTTGACATCACGTACAACTTCTTTAATTACCTGTTGGAAATCGTTCTGCCGATCATCGATCCAAGAAAACTATCATGGGTTTTTTTTTATATACTGTGCGTGACGACAGTAGACCAAAGACTACTGAAAAAAAATATGATGCGACATTTTGAACAATTATTAAAAAAGATTTACAAGTAATACAAAGTAAAAATCAATTATAGTAGAGAGATACTTGACAATACTTAAATATAAGTTACTCTTTCTAAAAGAAACAAATCGATATTAATTTTTTTTTCAAAGCTTCGAAAAAATTCGAAAGCGAAAGATCGATGTCTTCAATCCATTTGCATGATGCAATAGGCCTTTAACTATTTTCTCGCGTTCACGTGTGCTTTATACGTAATTCACCCACAAAAAGTTTGTGAGCCAGTACACGTAAAAACAGCTAAAGTACTCGGAAACATGGAGAAAGATTCTGGTTAACAATAAAAAAAAGATTACTTTTTTAACCCTTAGTCCTTTTCTTTTAATCTTGTTGTCCTTTCGGTATTTTTGTTTTTTGTTTTTTTTGTTTCAGTGTCTTAAACTCGGATGTCCCAAGGTAGCTACAGTCGAAAAATTGAAAATTGTAATACTGACGCTGTTTTTTAGAGAGTCTTAACGCACCGACGTTTCGGCAATGCTGCCTTCGTCAGGTACAAGACCTCTTGTACCTTGAAGAAGGCAGCATTGCCGGTGCGATAAGACTCTCTAAATAACAACGTCATTATTACCTTTTTTCAATTTTACAAAGAACAACTACGCTGCGCTAGCCTGCAAACAGGCTCCCGGTTGGGTTTAGGGCGAAATAGCCGAGTGTATTGTAGGGCGAGCGGGACGAGCCGAGAGCGGTCTGGTGAGGAGAGAGTGCTTCGCTCGCCGGATTTTTTTCCCCAACGGGAGCCTGTTCGCAGGCTAACGCTGCGCAGGATTTCCTACCTTTGATACAGTCGAACCTCGGTTGCGACTACCTCTGGTTAGCGAGCACCTTTCCTCAGCGACCTGCGACCTGCGTTTCCAAGTCAATTCGCTATATTTGGAATCTCTTGTAAGCGGCCGCCTCTCGGAAGCGACGGCGACCACTTCTAGGTCTAAAAGGTTGAAATTGTCTTGTTTTTCACCTCCCGTAATCGACCACTTGACGGATAATAAAGTAGACACAGGATCATAAAATGTGGTAATATTATCACATTCCTAAGTAGTATAAGAGACGGAAATTTTACAAAAGGAAGTACCGTATTTTTCTCGAAATTGCCCTTTTACTTGAATGAAACGTTTAAAACATGGCGGGGCAGTTTTCTATTGACCTACCATTTTGACCCAATCAGGTGTGAGCTCTCGTAAGCGACCGCCTAGGCTTGACATTTTAGGTGCCGGGTCGCTTACAGGAGGTTTGCGGACTGTATGCTGATTGCTAACCAAAATGTCAAACCAACGCGATTGAGTATCGTGAGCATGCGCTGTTGAAATTACTCAGGAAACTGGAAAAAGTAGTAAACAAATCTTTTCTTTCCAGTTCCCGTTTTCAAAGAGGATTAAAATCATATTTAATGAAAATGGACCAAGCTAAGTTTTCGGGTGTGTACATTAGAATGATTAGATATGAACCTTAAGCGGCCTTCACACGGCAAACCTAAGTTGGCAAACTCGTGTTGGAAAACTTCAAAAAGTTGACAAACTCTTTCCTTCACACGTCAAACTCGTGTGAAATAAAAAACACGGTAATTTGCAACATGGCCGCTTTTTTAGTGCAGTGGCACTAACGTACAACAGTGAAACAGAGGGAAAGAAGAGAAGAAACATAAAGCGGTGAAGGAAAAGAAAGGCCAGGACGAAACCCAGTTTGTCCGCGCGCTCCTCCGTTTTGTTTTGTTTGTTTTTAGTATCTTTGTTTTTAGTATCTTTAGTATCAAACGATTAACAAATGACGCAACGTGTATCTTTTGTCCTAACTCAGACTCAATAGAGCATACTTTCCTACATTGCTCCGAGATCAACGTCATTCTATTCTGAAGCGTTGGTGTGGTTTAACCGCGTAAATGATACCAAAATTAATCTGTCTAACGAGCAAATTGCTTTTAATGAAATACCCGACTTTCGTCAACTATCCGAATAACCCACGACGCAGACTACACCTATTTGTTATTCTTTTGAAACAATATGTCTTCAGTTGCAAGTGCTTTGAGAAGAAACCCATCCAGAAAGAATTCCAAACAAAAATGTTGATGCAATGGCAAATAGAGAAAGTTCAAGAATTATTATTTTAATAGTAGCGGTATATAAGTTTTGTTTTGCTTCTATACACGGTTTAGGGCTTCCTCAGTGTAAAGCAGGTTTTTATTATCATTTCTTTTATTGTAGTCAGTTATTCATGATTCATTAAATAGGTAGTTAGACTAATTTAACTCAATACTGTTTACGACCTGTATGAAATACCGTGTCTAAATAAAGATTTTACAAGGTAAAAAAAGAAATTAAAAAAATAAGGAACAAAGAACTAGTTCATACATGCATTGTTGTTAAATAATATTAATTAACGGAAAAAAAGAGATGTGAATAATGTGATAAAAATATTGTAATTTCGCCAGTAATTAGTATTGTAAATACGTATGTAATGTATGTAATTAGCCGTGTAAGTGTCATAGTGTTGGTGTAATTAGCCGTAACTGGTAAAGTGTTAGTGTAAGTAAGTAGTATTGTAAGAAATATATTATACTGTAATGTATTGTAAAAAAAAAGTAAAAAAATAAAACAATCAATCAATAAATAAAATTTAAAAAAAAATCTTTGTTGGCTAGAGATGAAACGTCCCAAACAGCCGGGCAATTGTGAACCGCTTTGATAAATTTAAATAGTGTTGGCTCGCGTCCCCCATTTTGTGAAGTGTCACGCAAATAAATCACGTGAATAGAGCTGGTTTTGATTTGTTGACAATTACCAACACATGTTGGCCAACCGTTCACACGTCAGATACGAGTTTACCAACCAACGAGTTTACCAACACGAAAAAGTTGGTCTACCAACTGAGCTATGAAGCCACACTGTTGGAAAATTTACTGCGATGATCACTCTTCACTTTCATCTACAACCG
>CM042749.1:35609650-35617150 GCA_022496165.2 Catalaphyllia jardinei
ATCTACAACCGCAGTACAAATATGAATTATTTCATATATACTTCACAGTTTGCCAATACGAGTTTGCCAATACGAGTTTGCCACCTTTAGTTTGCCGTGTGAAGGCCGTTGGCCGTAACCTTCTGGTCTTCTTGGTTTAAAAAATGCGAGATCTAGAAGCATTTAGTTTCAAATATATATTGTTCTTTTAATTTCTCAATTCGTCGAAGTCATTTCCGAACTTCATATGGCGGAAACTGTGCAAAAATCGATTTTAATCGAAAAAGACTCAACTGCGCATGCGTATTGTTCCAATCACAGAAAAAATTACAGACTGTTAGTTATTTCACTCGTTTCAATAATCCTACACAAAGTTTACGAATGTAGCTCAGCATTGACTAGCATTTTGTAAGAAATTGTAAAAATGACAAGAATTTCCAGGTAACGCATCCCACAAGTGCCAGCTAGCGCGGGGGAAATAATCAAATTTGTGGTTCTTCACTGTCTTTATCATCAGTTAGGGTGATCCTTACCTGTAGCCCTTCGGGGCACAGTGAGGAACATGATGATAGAGAGGAAATGATTCCATGTGAGTTAGACCTCTCGGTCCTGGTGGCCACAACACCCGCCAGGAACCCTCTCTGACACCCTACTGATGCCGAGCAAAAGACCATGGATAGACACGGGAACCTTCACTGTTCTTGCATGGCTTTTTTCAGATCATCGCTTTGGCTTGCCAGCAAATGGGACAGCAGTGCACATTACGATTTGACAATGAGCAAAAACTGTTGCGATCAGTTTGCTTGCCAAACTAGATCCCAGGCTCTCTCTCGTTTGCCAACGACATAAGAGAGAGAGAGAGAGAGAGAGAGAGAGCCTGGGTTTGTTCGCGTCCAACTTCCGGTTTGGCGGAAACCGGAAGGGAATCCGCTCGCAGCACAAATATCTCGCATCTGCGTGCTAGCGTCTTAAAGGGACACAGTCAGCCTTGGGAACGTGCTGACCTGGACACTAGTTTTCTCACTTTGAAAAGAGTTCACCCCAACCTGAGAACAAAGCAAATCTAGAATTCCGCTCAAATCTTTGCACTGTTTTGCTTGATTTACATTCGTTTACTGCCCAACTTGTTTTGGGTTTGCTTTTACTCATCATGGAATGCTGTTTTTACCATATTTTCTCTGTGATATGCAAATTAGCTATGGAATAGTATGTAATGCGCATGTGCGCCAGCTGCGTCCCTATCTAGTTTGCCCTTTAAATACCTCTAACCGGATTTTAGCATTCTAAATGATCTAAACCGTAATACATAATGAATTTACCAACCCATCCAAAAATTTTAAAACCCATCCACAAATAAAAAATTGACTTGTCAAACCACAACAAATTAGGCACATAGATGTATATAACCATTGTGTTGATTTTATTCCTTCACTCTAGAAGAAAAAGTACTTCAACATAATAAATATTTTGTACAACTTTTGTACATCTTTCTCCACATAAACTAATATTATTGATGAAAATATATATTTACATATTTATATTTATAAAATGACCTCAGATGTCCCAGCTTGCAAAAAATATTTGTAAAATATTACCTTGCTATGTTGCTACCGACAGCTTTACACAGCTGATTCACCAAATAAAAAACCTCTCCAAAACTTTTTCAACATTTTTTTTCAATTAGAATTTCTCTATTCAAATGAGAAAGGGCTATAATCTAGTGTGGGAGTAAAAAAACATATATATCCTTTCAAAATAAGTTAAGGTTGGTCAGTGTTTTTGTACAGGACCAATACTATTATTTAGGCAATGCTCTTTGTGGTCTTGATACATGTACATGTATGCCACTTGGTTGCTCTCTTCATGAGGTACAAATTTAATGTTCCTTGCATTTCTCCGCACATGTATCTGCTTTTCAGGTTACAGAAATCTTGTCAGCAGTTTCAGTCACAGGATACCCACTGATTTCCTGAACCAGAGAAGTTCTGTCTGCATCATGATCATGACATATCCAAGATCCATGCTGTTATGACACGATGCATGTCTTTGCATCCAAAACAACATCAGCTGAATCACTGTCTAATCTTGGGATTCCATCTAAGAGCTGAAGGTTGGGCAAGATTCTGAAAACACTGCAGCAAGAAAACAAAACAAAGATTTGGTCACTCGATAAATACCTTTTTACTTTAAAAACAGCTGCGGTAGTATCACAGGACCTCAGAAAATTAAGGGACAGAGACAGGCCACTTGTGGCCTATTTTTTCACACAGAATAAAACAATGCCCTTCAATAGTATAAAATAATGCTTGATGACTGTTTTTTTTTCCTTGATGTAAAGGGGCACTTAACTAGAGGTGATGATTACTGTACCTTGGGTGTTCTCCTGGCCCATGACACAATAAAAAGCAACTCTAGTCATGCTTAGCAGTTGATTACCAGAATTGTCTTACCGTTGCCTGTAGTTTGGATCTAATTCTATTGGATTTCCTTTGAGCACCAGAGATTGTATTCCAGTTTTTCTCAAAACCTCTAGTCCTTTCAGACTTTCTACATTATTCTGTTGCAGTGACAAGTGCTCCAACATAGGGGCTCTGGGAAGTTTCTGTTAAAAAAAGGCAGGAAGATTAAAATTATATTTTGATTTTATTCCATCCATGAAAATAACAATGATTATTGTCATTATTTTGTTATGTTTTCATGTATAATAAAATGAGTAGTTCCCAAAAATATCTATAAGTCCCCCACAGAAAGGATTTCATCTCATATTCTCTCCCCTGTCCCCTCTGGATATTTCCATGAAGCCTCACAAATTTCTTTAATTTTTTTTTTCTTGGGTCTAGGGAAACCATCCCCCAAACCCAGCAGATTCCAAATCCTTCTGTGGGGGGAGTATGGATATTTTCTGCAACATTAAATACAATTAAGGCAGCAAAAAAAATTCTTTCTTACCCTTAAATCAGTGATGAAATTTCTCTGGAGGTAAAGGTGTGTACACCTGAAATAATGAGATAAACATCTAAATTTTTAGACTCTTAATACAAACTAGAAATAAACAGTGTCAGTTTAAACATTAAGTAGTAAAACTACAAGATTGCAGCAGTTGTAAATATTGATTAATATGATGCTGTAGATCGATGAAAGCTTGGAATTAAAAGATTAACATTAGGTCAAGGCCTCCTTTAAATTGTCTATTTGACATTAACAATGACAACGTAAACTTACCTTGGAAGCAATACAGTGCTTAAATCTTGTATAGAGTTTTCTATTAGTTGCAAGTTTTCACATCTTAGAAGTCTTCTCAGCACTCGCTGGAATTCTTTCTTCTGATAGGGATCACCCAGGTCTTGATATGATAGATTAACAGACTGTAAGGTTAAATACAGAGGTCTTCATTAATCTAGTACATTTTCACAGACTGAGATTATTATTGTTGTGGAAAACCATTTGTTATTCTGGGAAAAATTTGATTATTATAAACTATGAAAATTGCTCACTTCCAAACAGCTAGCCTCTCATGCCAGTAACTGTAAATTATATTAGAGAACAGTCCTAAGAAAGTACATGTATGTGCCCTGGTTGGTTGAAAATTGTGTTTCTATAACTCGATGGAGACACAGAACTAGCACAAGCTGTTGACATAATGAAGGCCCGAGCAAAGAGAATTTACATTTTGATAATCAAAGTTAACAAGTTGTTTGAAACCTTTTTCTCCTCATGGTGCTTTCTAAAAGAAATAGAAAATATGTTCTTTGTGTTTCTGTTGTGTTATAGAAATACTTGTGAAAGTTTGGGAGAACTCAAAAAGACTGTGGAAACACTTGCCTGTGGCTCATGTTCCCACCACAGCATTTCTTGTTCTTCCAAACTTCCACTCATGTTTCTATAACTCTATAGAAACACAGCACATGTTTTCTATTTCTTAAAAAATAAATAATAAATTTAACCACAAGGCCTGATACATGTAGTGGCACACAGAGTCCTAACATAAGGACAACTTTGCATTATTTGATTTATGTCATTTAATAGCCACTTGCTTTTTAGTTTGACTTCACTTCAGGCTCTCATAAAATTTAAACAAAAGCAGCTTTATGATAAGAAAATTAATCCATTATGATTGGCTGAGTCAGCAGGCCAATTCATCGTTACATAACTGTAATTCTTAATATGCACTTCAGTTCAAACTATTGCATTTGCAATTTTCTTGGTTACATAATAAATGAGTAAGGGCCTATTTGCACTAGCAAAAAATTGGTTTATTTAGACAAAATTTCTGTCCTCGCCAACATTCTTCAAGTGCAGGTGGTTTGTTGTGACTTAACAAAATTTGGCCGAAGCGGACAAAACTTCAAACGCACTGCTGACAAAATTTGTCCCAGGTAAAAACTGGACAAAATCGCTTAAATAAACAAAACTTTGCTTATCGTGTCATTAATATATGTCATAAAAGCTTTTAACTGTATAAATTTAGTGTCTCAGTTGTTTCTCGTGTTGCAAAACTAGATTTGACAATGCTTCGATGCAACAGACAAGACAAAATTGTCACAACAAAATTTATGCTTTGATTTTGCGACCGACAATGTGATTTTGTCTGCTAGAGCGGATCGGCCCTAATCGTCTAGTAAAAGATCTAGTAATTAATAAGGATTTACACTAATTCTGATATTTAAAAACATATCTCAAATTGCACTTGGTGAAAGGCTCATCAACACACAATTTTGAGAGAATTTTCAATTATCACTCACAGTGTGAATGTGTGGTTCCAGAAAATATCCATACCCCTACCATAGAGGGAATTGGAAATTCCGAAGGGGAGGGGGGGTCAAAGACCCAGGAAATTCCAGAGGGGAGGGGGGTTGTATGATCAATTTAGTTTCCAGAGGTCCATTCTAGCTTTTCAAAAATCCTTCCTTACCTACTAAATAGAACTTTCACACAAAAAAAAGTGGCTTGAATACTTGTATCTGATTCGCATTATATTTGAAATACATTTTCTTCCTTCAGAAGACACTTTAGAAGCTAACAAATGCGAAGAATATGCCATTGCGTGGAAATGGCCGCCATTACTTGTTACCAGTCCACATGGAGCCACCTTGTGGACCGAAAAGCACTGGAGACTAGCTTGGTTTGTTTTTGCATTGGTTTTCGAAGTGGCAGTCGATTTCTTTTGTGAAAATTAGTTTCTTTATAGAGGTAGAAATGAAATTATGATTTCGCAAACTTGAGAATTTCTTATCCCTGTTTATCTCTGTTTATCTGTATGTAATTTTGCTGCAAAGTTGGCTTTCGTCCCGAGTCTGTTAGCAATCATGTTCGCACTACGGTGTCAATTTCATGCACACTTTGTTTTATCAGTCCTTCAAAGGAAATTGTACCACATTTACGAAGGGAGTTGGTCGTGTAGGAAGGTAATTTCAATTGACAAGTTACCATTTTATCTTTTGTTTTAAAGCATGCTTCACTAAGCTGCTGAATGCTTTCTTTGTGAGTATCTTCAGGCATAGATGTTACAATCGATCGAGAATATTAGTAGTTATGTGCAATGCAAATGGCTAAATGTTTGGAGTGTTTACTTTCAATTTAACATACTTCTTGCCCAAATTATTTTTCCAGAGGGTATAGGGGGTGTACAAAATAGAAGTGGAAATTCCGGAGGGGTGCGGGGGGGTTATTTTAGTGGTCAAAAAATAGAAATTCCGGGGAGGATGGGGGGACTTATGTGAAATTCCCTCCATGGTGGGGGTATGGATATTTTCTGGAACTACACAATCCTTAATGGTACTCGCATCTATATGATTACCTATACACATTGCTGTGTATTATTATCTTTTTTCTAAAAAAATTGGAAGAATACATGCAGTTCAATAGAGTAAACACAAGATTACGCTGTAGATGGCAGTTTCTGCTGGCAGCGGTAGCTTCTCCTGACAAGCCTGCATTACATACCTCTGCATTTTCCCAGTTTTCCATCTTGTTCTTGTAGTTGCGCACTCTTTTAGGTTTGTTCTTTTTCAATGGCAGACTTAATCGGAATTCATCATCATCTGAGTCACCATATTCCAATTTTTCCTCCTCGTCCAGCTTTCGCATATTTTCCAATTTAAATCCCCTGGGATCTAGAGAAAAGGGATTTATTTATGGAAGAAATGAGAAAGGGGGAACACGCTATAATTCAATTATTTAATATTTTTCATGATTCACAGCAAAAGCTCATGAATCCTAATTAGCATATAAACTGAATGTATTGTACATTGTCTACAAACTTTATCTCCACTGGCAAATTAGGAAATCAATTAAGACAAGCTTTCATACTGTAAGCGTAAATCACGTACTTCTCCTAACTCTGGGAGATCGTAACATGTTGCCCTTGATATCCATGTCCTCTAATTCATGCCATTTGCTGTACCTGTACTTAGAAGCTGGTAGCTACGATAATAAAGAAAAAAACACATGTCAAAAAATGTCAGCAGTGCTTTTCATAAAAGAGCTGGCGTTAAGCCACCTGAAAATTCAGCTTAAAATCACAAACTTTGACTACAGAAGAAAACGGTGAGAACATCGAAAGACCCTAGGATAATTAGATCTCTAGATTACATATTACGCGGCAGATTTCTAACTGCACGCTTCATTTGCCGCGACTTGGTATGCAAACAATCAACTCATTTCTCCTTACACAAGGATACGACTGAAACCGCTCATTCAAGCTTTGAGATGAAATATTATGACTCAGGGCATCAAAGTACGATGAACCTCAGAACAGCTTTCCTTTAACTTACCGGCAGTACATCTTCGGCTTCGTAACTGGCCTGTAAGCGCTGTTCTTTAGCTTCTTCTTGAGCGCGATGTACCGTCAAAACTACAATCGGTACAGAAGTGTAGTTTTCTCTCTCCTCGCGAGACGACCTATAACATAACGTGAAAAGAATTCTATTCTCGTTAATTTCATGCTTTTAATCATGCAGTAAACCTACAAGCGAAGATAATTACAAAGCAAGAAAACTTACTCTTCCCCATCAGGCATTATTGGCACCGTCATGTTTGCTGCGTCTCAACTGGGAATTTTATTTGCAAAGTGTTCTCGTCATTTCGTCGCGATGTATAAAGAGCTTCTTCAGTATAAGGGTGTGCCAAGGTCTCAACAGCCAGAAATGATCTTATCGGAGCGATAAAGAAGGCCAAATTTTGCTTAACGTCACTCATACAAACCCAAATACTTGTCGATGATCACAAAGGTCGAGGGAGAGCCTTTGTCGTCAGAAGTCTCGCTACAGCGCCTTTGTGACGTCTGGTTACCTAGCAACACAGTAAATAAATAAGTACCTTGTGGCTTTGTTCGCAAGAAGAAGTCTGCAAATGTCCTGTTCATTGGTCGATAGAGCCATTGTTTTGCTACGCAGGGGAAGTATTTGTTTCGCTGCTGGGCTACTGCGGAAGGTTTGTGTAACTAAGCACAGCAGTATATTTCTTATGGAAAAGTCCGTTAGGATCGTTTAAGTTTTCATTTAAAAATGTACCGATATAACT
>CM042749.1:35626188-35631188 GCA_022496165.2 Catalaphyllia jardinei
GGCTATGATATGGTATGTCGTTACAAATGGCATAATCTATTTTTTCCTTTGCTCAAGTTGTGCTTGGAGGCGTCCCCTCTGTGTCTGAGTCTAGGTTCGGATCAGGGAATTAGTCCATGTCGTCGTCCGGATTTGGACGGTAATCTGCTGTTTTAGGTGCCAATAATGGTGTTCCGTAAGCTGACATCCTTTTTCAGATAAAGCTAAAAGTGTGATATATCGTCTAGGAGGACCGCGGTTTCGCCAATTCTGAAAAAATCTCTTCGGCTGCTTTGTGGAGACAAGCCAAGTTGTGTTTGGCAGGGACAGGTAGAAATATTCTCAATTCCAATAGCGCGGAAAGGTCGGGTGGCCATCCTTTTATACTTGGTTTACCTGCGGTTAGGATCAATGGTGTTCCCTTTTCATTGGTTCTCTCGGAGAGGAGAGCAGCCAATCATGTGCTGGTATTTTCGATCCGCGCTCTTTCAAAGGTCAGTGTTGTGTTTGTTTGTGGGGCTATTTTTGCATTATACGCCGGTATGGCGGTTTTATGTCGCTTTTTTGTACATTTTCTTTGTTTGTACCATATGTCAAGCCAGTTTCTATTGCTGGATCTGTAAAGAGGTTTACGGTAGCGGCAGGTAAGCCTTTAAAGTTTTGCTCTGACGAGTATGTCTTTGAGCGACTTATAACTTTTTGTATGATATAATCGAAGGTGTTTTGTAAATTGCTTTCAGTAGTTTTTTACCACCGGATGGTATGTCGTTGCAAAAGGCATAATTTATTTTTGCCTTAGCTCAAGTTGTGATGCTGCGGGGTGCTTCTCTGTCTCCGAGTCTAATTTTGGATGAGAAAAAGGGTCCATGTCGTCTTCGGGATTTGGACGGTAATCTGGTATTTTATGTGCCCGTAATTGTGTTTCGTAAGCTGGCATCCTTTTTCAGATAAAACTGAAAGTGTGATTTATCGTTTAGCATTACCTATCGTTTATGTAGCAATCTTTCCTATTGCTTTTACGCTTTTACATTTTCTACTACTACTACTACTACTACTACTACTATTATTATTACTATTATTATTGTTATTATCCGATTCTTAAGGAATCTCTTTGGCTGCCTTGTATAGACAAGCCAGGCTGTGTTTTGAAGGGACAGGTAGAGAAATTCTCAATTCTAATCCCGCAGAAAGGTTGCATGACTATCCTTTTGTACTTGGTTTATCTGGTGTTCCCTTTTTATTGGTTCTCTCGAGGAGGAGAGTAGCCAATCATGTGTTGGTATCTGCGATCTGCGCTCTTTCATTGCTCAGAGTTGTGTTTGTTTGTAAGGCTTTTTTGCATTATACGCCATCATGGCGTTTATATGTAGCTTTTTTGTACCTTCTCTTTGTTTGTGTCATATGTCAAGCCAGCTTGTATTGCTGGGTTTGTAAAGAGGTTGCTCTATAGCGGAAATGATGAGATTTTGTACTTGGAATATTGTGTTATTGTACAAAGCATGTGATGTCCCCTAGAGAACGGGGCCTGTCGGGGAAATATCACAGATTGAAAAGGTCATAGACAGGCCAACACAGATTCCTGCATGTGGTATTACGGTACCGGCAGGTAAGCCTCTCAAGTTTTGCTCTGACGAGTATGTCTTTGAGCGATTTTAACTTTTTTGTATTATTTAATCGAAAGCGTGTTGTAAATTGCTTTCAGCAGTGGCTAGTTTTGGATGAGAGGCCGTTTTGCATCAGTAGTTGTTTTAAATCTTTCACCCCCTGGATGGTATGTCGTTGCAAAAGGCATAATTTATTTTTGCCTTAGCTCAAGTTGTGATGCTGGAGGACGCTTCTCTGTATCCGAGTCTAGGTTCGGATCAAGGAATGGGCCAGGTCGTCGTCCGGTAATCTGCTGATTTAGGTGCCCATAATTTTCAGATAGAACTGAAAGTGTGATATCATGTCTAGCAGGACCAGTGGTATTACCAATTCTGAGAGAATTTCTCCAGCTGCTTTGTATAGACAAGCCAGGCTGTGTTTTCTTGGGAAAGGTAGAGAAATTGTCAATTCCAATCCCCAGGAAAGGTTGGATGACCATACTTTCATACTTAGTTTAGCAGCGATTAGAATCACCGGTGTTCCCTTTTATCGGTTCTTTTATCGATTTTTGCATCAGTATTTGCTTTAAGGTTTTTAACCCTTGGATGTGGTATGTCAATACAAAAGGTATCATCTATTTATTTGCCTTGGCTCAAGTTGTGATGCTTAAGGCGTATCCCCTGTCTCCGGGTCTAGGTTCTGATCAGGAAAGGAGTCCATGTCGTCGTCCAGATTGGGACGGTAATCTGCTGTTTTATGTGCCCGTAATTGTGTTTCGTAACCTGGCAATTTTTTCAGACAAGACTGAAAGTGCGATCTATCGTCTAGCAGTACCGGCGGTTTCTCCGATTCTGAGAGAATCTCCTCAGCTGCTTTGTGGAGACAAGCCAGGCTGGTTTTGCACGGACAGGTAGAGAAAGTCTCAATTCCAATCCCGCGGAAGGGTTGGATGACCGTCCTTTTATACTTGGTTTACCTGTGGTCAGGATCAACGGTGTTCCCCTTTTTTATTGGTTCTCTCAGGGAAAAGAGCACCATCTTTTATAATACAAAAATTGGGATATTTCCACTCTAATATCACCAAAACTGATACAAATAGTCATTGTTATTAGATGAATGAGTTGCCAACCTTTTCTTGGCATTATAACACCTCAACAAGATAATAATTAACTCTATTATTAACACATATTTTTTAAAATTTGTCGTTTTTCTAGCAGCCATTTATTTCTATGGCTTTTACGTTTTTATAACATTTTCCACAGGGCCGTTCAAAAAACCACTTTATTATGAGATTGTTCCCCAGTATAAATAATATTGCAGCTATCATCATCATCATCATCATCATCATCATCATCATCATCATCATCACCATCACCATCACCATCACCGTCACCGTCACCGTCACCATCGCCTGCACCAACACCATTACCATCAACATCAGCATCCCATCACCATTACCATCAACATCAGCATCCCATCACTATTACCAGCACCATTACCATCGCCATTACCATCAACATCACAACCATCACCACCATCACCATCACCATAACCATCATCATCATCATCATCATCATCATCATCATCGTTTATTTTGCCTTGGCTGAGGGAATGAATCCATGTCGTCGTTCGGATTTGGACGATAATCTGGTCTTTTAGGTGCCCATAATAGCGTTTCGTAAGCTGAAATCCTTTACCAGATAAAACTGAAAGTGTGATCACCTCTTCAGCTGCTTTGTAGAGACAAGCCAGAATCTGCTGTGCACGGAAAGGTAGAGAAATTGTCAGTTCTAATCCCCAGGAAAGGTTGGATGACCATCCTTCTATACTTCGTTTACCCTGACGGTTAGGATCGACGATGTTCTCTTTTTATAGGATCTCTCGAGAAAGACAGCAGCTAATCCAGTTTTGGTATTTGCGATCTGCGCTCTTTCAAAGCTCAGATTTGTGTTTGTTTGCAAGGCGTTTTTGCATTACACGCCGTCATTGCGCTTTTAGATCTATCGCTTTTTTGTACCTTATTTATGTTTGTACCATATTTCAAGCCAGCTTGTACTGCTGGGCCTGTCTGTTGTTCAAGAACTTGAGCTTGCTTTCAACATCAACGTCGAAAGTGAAAAGCTGATGCTTTATTAATCTGTTCTAGTTTCATAGTTTACTGTTAAGTATTTGCTTAATCTAGGTTCCAGTCTCCTCACCTATATTACATATAAATAGCTGTTTTAAATTTCAGCGGTTACTTTGCATGTAGAGTACATACGAAACGTCAAGTCATAATCAAAATCTACAAGTTCAACATGTTTATCATTGCTGGTTGTGTCTTATTTTTGAACAAATGATGAGGTTTTTTAACTTCGAATATTGTGTTATTGTTGTCCCGCAGGGAACGGAGCCTGTCTGGAAAATATCACAGATTGAAAAGGTCATAGACAGGCCAACACAGGCTCCTCTATGTGATTTTACGGTAGCGGCAGGTAAGTCTTTAAAGTTTGCTCAGTCGAGTATGTCTAAGTGATTTTAACTTTTTTGTATGATATAATAGGTGTTTTGTAAATTGCTTTCATCAGTGGCTGATTTTGGATGACTCCATTTTTTCATCAGTATTTGTTTTAAGTTTTTTACCCCTTTTTACCCTTATCGTTGCAAAAGGCATCATTTAATTTTGTCTTGGCTCAGGGAATGAGTCCATGTCGTCGTCTGAATTTGGACGATAATCTGGTGTTTTAGGTGCCTATAATAGTGTTTCGCAACCTGACACCCTTTTTCAGATAAAACTGAAAGTGTGATATATCTCTTTAGCTGCTTTGTAAAGACAAGCCAGGCTGTGTTTTGCAGGGACAGCTAGAGAAATATTCTCAGTTCCAATCCCCAGGAAAGGTTGGATGAGCATCTTTCTATACTTCGTTTACCAGCGGTTAGGATCAACGGTGTTCCCTAGCTTTTTATTGCTTCTCTCGGGAAGGAGGGTAGCGATTCATGTGTTGGTATTTGCGATTTGCGCTCTCTCAAAGCTCAGAGTTGTGTTTGTTTAAAAAGCATTTTTGCATCATACGCCCTTATGGCGTTTTTGTGTCGTTTTTTTCTACCTTTCCTTTGTTTGTGCCGTATGTCAAGCCAGCTTGTATAGTTTGGTTTGTAAAGAGATCGCTCTATAACGCAAACGATGAGGTTTTGTACTTGGAATATTGCATGTGTTATTGCACAATCTACGTGATGTTGGGGCTTGTCTGGAAAATATCACAGATTGAAAAGGTCATAGACAGGCCGACACAGACTCCTTTATGTGGTTTTACGGTAGCGGCAGGTAAGCCTTTAAAGGTTTGCTCAGACCAGTATGTCTTTGAGCGACTTTTAACTTTTTGCATGATATAATCGAAGGTGGTTTGTAAATTGCTTTCAGCAGCGGCTGATTTTGTCTGTTGAGTATGTAGGTTTGG